>JBAMIB010098511.1:0-14413 GCA_037177415.1 Kaempferia rotunda
ATATTAAACTGAAGGGTATTGTAAAAAACAATGAATTCCTTCAAAGGCATCATTAAGCTGAAGGGTATTATATAAATTAAAAAAACACGTGTACTTAACCAAAGGAAATTAATTATAATAATATCCTAGAGTTATTAGATGTCTCTCCGAGAGATGCTAAAATAAGGCTACAACGACATGAATATGTTGAAAAACAATTAATAGATTCTATAACTAAAAGGATTTAATTGATTCCAAGTGGAAAGTGAAAGGAATACAGGGAGATCAAAGTAAAGTTGAGTTAATGTTGTTATAAATTATTTAAGTGATGGTGATATTATTACAGAGTTGCAGAACAATGGATATATATATAAGACCCGACCTCAAATATTTGAGATAAACAGTTAAACACCGTGAAGATGAACTTGCCGCAAAGGCAGGAGTGAGAGCGGATGATCCATATATGTATAAGCCAGTTTGTTAAGTGAATCAGACACAAATCAAATGCGGAAAAAACATTCTGAAAGGAAGTCAAGCTAACACATCGTAGAATGTAGCATTCAATTTGTGAACTCGACAATATAATTATGCGCCGTGAAATATTTAAACACACACACACATCCATAGACTTATGTCCATGAAACGTACGCGCCAATGAAATATGAGAAAAAGATGCTCGACAGCTAATGCCTGAAGAGCAAACTCTCAAAACGATAGTTGAGACAACAAAAGAAGAATATGTAGAAAAGAATTCGTTTGATGCCGAAATTGAAATTATCATTAATTTTTATTATTTCAATTTCGAAATTGAAAGGAAGAAGTTATTTTTTTCATTTTTTATAAAATTAAATGGGCCCACATGCTGACCTGTCACACTCAAAATTTCTTAATCAATTTGCCAACAACACAATAAATAAATAAAATAGAAAATTATACTTCACCCTTCGAGTTACTTTTTTTATAGAGACACCCCAGTTGATTTAAAATAATCAAAATAACCCTACTAAGAGACAGTATCATACGTTAAGGAGTGAGATGATTATTACCCGTAGGCGTAATCAAATTAGTACTCGAATAGGACAGATATGATTTGATTTCCGACGGATACAAATACTATTTCTAATTATCTCATCTCTCTGTCTAGTAAAACTGCTCGGCTAAGACTAAATAAACACTTATTATTTACTCCCTTTCAGAACAGGTAGAACTATCCTAAAGGAACTATTAAGATGACAACTTCATCTTTTACCACGAAATAAGATGATTATAAATTTTTGACTAGAAGATTATGAAAAACTAAAGTCCGAGGAAGGTGTGAATTGAAATTTTCTCTTGGATGATTACATGACAAATATGTTTTAAATGAAAAGAATAATGATGGTTGTTGGAGGGTGCACACCTCCCACAAAACACACAATTCTCATACGCATACACAACTTAGAGGACAGTAATCACAATGCTCGACCTGAACAATTAAATTTAGGAACTCACTTCACTGAAACCATCTCTTTGTTTCTTGGAATTTTTTTTCTTTCTCCAAATAAAACACGACAAAAGAATGTAGAGGAGAAGATACAAAGACTAATGCTCATTACGACAAACAAGAATTGTTCCTTCAGCACCCGGCGGCCTTTAGAAAGTTATCGTAGGGGCTTGATGCGGGAAGCCTGTACATTTGGGGCTGGCAGTGGAGCTCCGCGCCGCAAAAGTATGGGGTAGGGGCTTGGTAGGGATATGAAATGAAGTTTTGCTCGACAAATGGATTTCCAACCTGCACATAAGGTAAAACAGGTAATATTCGTGATGTTTTTGGTTGAGTCTCAAGCATAATGATCATGTAAAGTTAGCTTATGTAGGCTTAAACAGAAAAGATGGCTAGCTCCAAGGAAAAAAAACAAAGAAAAAGGACAAAGAAAGTTGAATTAGTATCTTTCCAGAGAAGGAAAGCCAAGGCTAACCTATGTTTATTAGTATGCAAATTATGTACGAACGGAACGGTTTTAGAGTGCAAGTAACGAGCCGTACAGATTTTGGAATCTTGATTGAGAATATATGGAAGTGTTAGTATAGACAACATGTAGAGAATTGAATAAACATGAACAAGCACACAAGAATTGAATATCATAACGTTACATACCCATTGGGACGGTTGAGCAGACGGTATTTTCACATCATTCTGGTCTAGAGAGTTGCCAGTCAAGATGTCCTGTTTGAGTTGGGGACCCATGAAGACAGACAACTTTTGCTGCTTTCCTGACAAAAGAGCCTCACAATTGCTAGTCATTTCCTTGAATGGCACATTGGAGTTGCTCGATGCTGATAATCTTTCGACTTGGCATGCTGTCTCAAGAACCTATACCAATATACCATTTTTAAGCCATCATCTCTACAGATAGTATGAAAGCCCATCTAGTAAACTGAAGGTAACAATTGGAGTTAAAAGTCAGTAAAATGTTCTTCAGTATAATACTATTTTTTTCTTATATTTTCCAAAAACATTGGGCATTGACAGAACCAATTGCCTATGCCTTAACATGAAGACACTAATTGAAACTTCGAGATGATGTAAATTCACATGGTTCAAAGAACATAAAGATCATAATTCCATATTTCTGAACTCAGTCTCCGAGTAATTTTTGTGAACTTTTTAAATGCACTTCAAGTTTCAATCAGGCCCCTTCTTTGAGGTACTTTTGTGAAATAAATAACTGATCAAATACGATGGCAAATACGACATATTATACTATGAACTTCCTATTAAATATACTTTAAAAGGATAGAAACTCATTCTAATCCATTACTGAATGCGATCTACCTGTAACTATAGTATGTACATGTTTAGAAAGATTTAGAACTATGCTAGAGACATCAATAGGATTGCAAACATACTGATTCAAGTATCTGATTGACACTCAGAAGATTTGACTCCATCAGCTGTCGTGATCCAGTTTCTGGTGGGTTATCGAATAATTCGATTAAGTCGTCATCTATTGTAAAACCAGCATGTGTGGCCTACATAAAAAGAAAAAATATCTATCACGGCTCTATTTTTTTTTTAATGCAAACCACCTGCAATATTTATTTAAGTACCTGTTGTTCAGAGTCTTTATTTGTGGACATTGGAGCAAAACTAGGAAAGTCAATAAACTGGGACTCCAGTGGACAAATATCATCCGGAGAAAATTCACTGAGTAGCTGCTGTCTTAGAGTCGATATATCTGACTGAAAAACCCCCCAAAAAAAAAAAAAAATCAGAAATGACAATTGTAGCCAAAAAAAAAAAATACTACAGTTAAACGAGAAAAGGAAGAAACCTAGTAACTTGAAACCGAAATCAGACTATCAGTACTTACATCAGGTAAATCTCCCAAACTGTTGACGATCATGGAAACCATAGCCTCAATTGTCTGGTTTTCTTCTGCTGATATTAATGAAAGAGATTCCAATGAAGCACTATCATGCTCTTGTGATCCATAACCCTTTCTTTGGTGATCAGGTACATCTTTTGGAACCTGAAGTTTACTGTCCTCGACCAATTGGAGGAATGGATCAACCTAACGAATACATCAAGTTATGAAAGTTAATATTTATCATAGAACATATGACAGAATCAAATGATAAAAAAAAAGTGTTAGCAGTGTATGCTACCATGACATGGTTCTAAACTGAGTCATGGTGACTGCACCAAAATAACATTGTATGAGAATTAGTTGGAAGACTTATTTATCTTTCTGGAGCAGAGAAGAAATACTACAACAAGAAAAAAATAAAGAAAGAAGAATAGACCATTTTAGTCTATCCAATCTGGTTTCTGGTGGAATATCAAGATAAATCAAGCCTCATGAGACAAATCTACTCAAGTATTTTTTATCAAAGAATGTGCTCAAATACAAACCAAGTTATCAATGTAACAAAAAATTGCTTACCATTGTTTCAGTAAGAGATGACTTGGCAGTTGGAATGAGAGGCGAAATATTGAAAGCTTTTGAGGAAAAGATAATCATCGCTGTTGCCAATGTGAAAAGAGAGCGGCAGCGTGATGGTGAAAGTGGGCCTGTAAAGCATCAAGAATCATTAGCCAATGTGACTTTTTAGGGGATGAAGTGATTTTCTATTTTAAACCATTTTCAGGAAAATTGTATGTTTGGGTAAAAAGAACTATGAGAAATTGCCAGCTAAGTCGTATAAATGAATTGAGGACCATGCTGCCATTTGATCAAATCAGAATTACCTTTACAAGAAGCTAGGAACTGATAACCATATGACATATGAATAACAGTTGAAGTAACCCAATCCTAAAAGTTGGGGTCATTAAGTGAAGGAAAAAATCAAAAGGGCATTCCTTATTATCAGTTTCGTCAAAAGGGCGCCCCTTTTTCAAATAAAAAGGTGCCATTTTGACAAAAAGGGTAATAAGGGGCGCCCTTTTGATTTTTTTTCCCCAAGTGAAAAGTTGTCTCCGGAGTTTTAAGTCATATTGAATGTTTGCTTTTAACACACCATGCTATAAGACATATATATATTATATTTGATGTAAAAGATATTGTAGTACTATGAAATGTACCTCCTCTTGTAAGCGAAAGGTTTCTCAATGAAAAGGCAAGCTGAAAGCTAAGAGTCAAAATCTCATTAACTGAAGTCTGCGTCTGAAAAGTTTGAGAAAAAAAAATAAATAAGCATAGCCAATGAGAAACCAATTTGTATGCAAATGCGATCCAAATAGTAATATATTTGAATTAATTGAACTTTGAAGGTAAGCAAATTACAGCAACCGTTGCTGTGCTGAATAAAGAACATTGAAACAGAAAGAACCGCTGGAAGATACTGAAAGAGGCAGTCAGCAAAATTTTCTTTTGCCAAATGAATTGTAAGAGTGGGCATCAAGAACCTAAAACTGACAAATCAAACCTAACCAAACTTAAAAAATTTATTGGTTTAGTTTTGATTTGAAAAGTAGGACAATTTAACCTGGAAAGAGAGGAAAAAAAACCACTTGTATGGAAATAAACTAGATAAGAAAGAAACAAGAACAAATGAAACCTAGGTCATTGTCCATCATGCTCTAATCAGAGTCTAGGATTTTTCACTTGATAGCATCTGCAATAGGAAAAGACAACTCCCGAGATCTTGTAATATCTCTTTCAACTAAATTAATCCTATAATGAGAAGATTTGAATATATTTTCCAATTTACAGTGTATGTACAATAGGATTTCAAGTTGTAGCTACATCTTTTCCAGCTAACAGTCCTATAATGAGAAGATTTGGATTCATTTTAAGAATGGGCTTCTTCTTGCAAAATATAAATTGAAATATCAAAATGTAACCTTATCCCGAGAAAAAAGAAGTATCAAACTGTAAGTGTGAGCAATAGCTTCATAGTTTTCTGGAGTATTCTCAGGTGACATTGCTTGAGCCCAGATGGATGAAAGCATAAGCATAATCTGCTGGCTGCTCAAATCAAGGGAAGTTTGTTCCTGCAATCGGTTTGACATATGAGTCAAATATTTATCTACATACCACTGAAGCAACGAATCTGACAACATTGATCTAACTTTAATATAATGGACCGAACATACCATTTCTCCATTAGAATTATTAGAAAGATTTGGGTCTGTGTTGGAAGGGGGAGGGTTTACTGTGCTACGTAGTCGGCTAAGAGTTGATTGCAGCTTCTGCATATGAGAGTCATTATTGCTAAGTGCTTGTCCATCACCACTGATAGAAACTCTGTTTACATTGTCTTGAAGTCCAGTCTGACTGAATGAGTACTTCTCTCTTCTGAGTTTGCCAAATAGAGCAGCTGAAGATGAAAACACAGAGACAGTTCTTGACAGAGACCTTTGAAGGTCAGATGACATTGGTGCTTCAGTGCAAGAGGATCGGGGACGAACAGATGATGGAACTAGAACAACAGAGAAGATGCGATGTGCGTCAACATGTGTTAGACGATCTGGGTGAACCATTGCCAGGAGTAATTGATGAAACAAGGTTTCAGGGAATATCTATATCATAGGCAAGAGGAAACTATTATTACAAGATATACCAAAAAAAAAAAAAAAACTTCAAAACTTAGAGGCACGAAACTGGGATCTTACCTTATTCTGGTAAGACATGGTTGGTATTGATGCAATTATCCGAGCCATACGATAAACTGAAGAAATTGTGGATCTTGCTGCTGACATAGATGCTGAGATATTCTCCAACATCATGGCCATTATATCAAAAATAGGGCCTGCATCGCCAACCTACAACAACAAGAAGAAAAAGCTGTTAATCGCAATACATGGATATAATCCACCATTTGGTTGTACTCTATATGGCTATATTGCTAGTGATATCTAAATCATTAAATCACTCTTAATGATGTTGATAGAATTTTCTTTGGTCCCATATCCCTTGCACTTTGGACGATCAATTTAACTTGTCTCTATAAAATAAATTAATCAACTCTGAACATGACTGTACCATTTTTACCCATCTTATCCAATGTTATCATCCGTTAACTCACATCTAATTGCTCCTGAATCATAATATAATGTTTAGTTTTATCTTGTAAGAACATAGATATTCATCTTAGCATTCTCATCTTATTAAAGAATGAAAAGGAGAAAATCTTGTTCTTACATAAAGCAGGTGTTGCTAAGAATATGGTGAACTTCAATCTGCATGCATCTGTATGTAAACAGCAAATCTATGCATTCCTTACAATGATATTGCAGAAATATAGATAAATGTTGCTTCAGAAATAAAATATAATAGAAACTATAGGAATCATAAAAAGCTCACCTTTTTGGACAACTGAGTGAGGCATTGATCAATAGAACTTTGAAATCTTATATTCAATTTGATCATAGCATCACCCTTTTCTGACATGCCAACTGTATTCTGCATGCTTTTACGCAAATGTCTAGCAAGATCACTTATTGCACCTATTACAGATACAGACTTTGCTTGTGAATTTTCAGCAAGGCGTGTAGTAACATCAATGATGTTGAGCTGAATTTCTGGTTGTTTGATGACAGTTTTGTGCTCCAAATGCTTAACTAATATTGATAACAAAAGGTGTGCATTTTGACCTGGAAGGACATAACAGAACAGAATAAGAATTGGCTGGTAACTGTAATCTCCATAAAATTCCTCAAACCATTTAGCTTCTTTATATAGTGCATATCATAAAAGACAATAGTACAGAACCACCGAGTTTCATGAATTTCCAAAGTAGAAAATAATTCTTCTAAATTACTTATCTCTAGGTGTAAGATATGACAATAAAATAATAAGTGTTATTAGATGAATAATCTTATTGGTTTTTTATAGGAACTTTTAGAAATTTTTTAGATTTAATCGAAGGTTGTATGACAAGTTTAAGGGGATGAATTGATTGGGCTTATGTAAAGTCTAGTTGGAATAATCATTTAAGTGGGAGTTGATTAAGAAAATAACTTAGGGTTTAATTAGATTAAACCTAAGTTATTATTAATAAATTGGATTTTCCATTATTATTCCCTCATTACTGGCCAAAATCTACTCTATTGTTCATTTCGTTCTTTATATAGTGCATATCATAAAAGACAATAGTACAGAACCACCATACCAGAGTTTTCCATTACTTCTTGCATTTCCAGCAGCACACGGAGAGCAAGCCCCTTATCAGGAGACCACAAGTTGTTATCATCAAAATATCGGAATAAAGATTCTAGAACACGTCGGACTGTTGTTGCTTCTTTGGCTAACCTGGCCATGTTATGCAAACAGACCCTAGACCAGAAGATGGAGCTCTTGCTCTCTTCCCTATTTAGCAACAAGAGATGGTAAATATATGTGGAATAAATGGATGTTTACAAATGAATAGCCATGTATCCATGGATAATGCCTTACATGGTCAAGTTTAGTCCACCCCGTGAATTAACAATGCTTTTCCAAGAAGGAACCCTAGTCATTGCCAAAGAAGGATTTGGTTGACCTTCAGTATTAGCAACTTCCTGTACCCATCTATGATCAGAGTCCTGGTTGTCGTTGTTGGGTTTGTCAGATTTTTTATTAGAGTTTTCATAAGTCTCCAATACTACTGAAACAACCTGCATCATGATTAGAGATAAAAATTACAACTGTGATGGAAGTCTAATATCTTAGTGTATTAACTTTACAAGCATAACATGTTTCACATGGACAAATTAAAAGAAATGTTTCAGAGTTTCGACATTATAAACTAAAGTAGAAAACTAAATATAAAAATATTATACATACAAATAAAAAATTGCACAAGTCTCTTGATAAATCCTATCTATGAATGAAAAATAGTTCCCAGTTATCTCAATTGAAAAAATAAATATCATCTTTCTATTTCTCCAAGAAGTTCATGCTTAGGAAGAGTCATAGAGTAAGGACAAGTCTTATTTGGAAACTGAAAAAGACAAAAAACTCACATTATCAAATTCTGAAGAAATGTGAGAGTATTCACCCATAAACCAAATCTGCACCACTCAAAAAATATCAAGCAGTCTATATCAATATTCAGCTATGGAAAAAGTTAAGAAGAAATGTAAGTTGATGAAGCATAAAAGTGTGGATAGGTATGGAAAAGAAATGTTGTTTCGGTTATTAACTCATAGTTTGCCTTCTATTTGTCGATTGGTATGTCTCCCTAGAGTATGGTCATGAATCAAATGTTTCGAGGAAATAAATAAAATGAAGCTCTGAAACTTGTGGCAAAACAGTAAAGACACAGTCATATTATTAGATTAAAAGAATATGAAGTATCTCTATCTAAAGTTGAATGTCAACTATCATAATGATCTTATTTCAAGATTAACTCTGATGTGAAATATTGATAGAAGAGGAAAGTTAGGTAAATGATGGAGAGCACAATTAGCTCAATCTAGCAATTGTACCAGGATAATTGTCGTCCTCATCCAACCACTTGGGACTGCTTCATGGATCTTATCCCTCTATAGAATTCTATGCAAAAATACATTGCCAGTAATATTTAAAATCAATTAGATCATTTGTATTGCATTATTCAGCAATTGTACAAAATCTACACCTTAAAATAGTACATATGCATAAGCAATGGGGTATCCAAAGTTCTCCCACCTCAAGTCTCACACCTACAATCTACATAGGAAGCATCATTGTTATATTCCTGACAAAGAAGCAGAAAATATGATCTATGGCCGCATTGCCTATCAAACATATCAAAGCTTTCTCATTCCATCTAATGATGTTACATGTTAGATGATGCATAGAGAAAAACACCAAGCAATCATAACTATTCCAAGTTATAAACACAACCAAACAATCATGAACCATCGTCAGTACAATAAAACTGCAAAAGTGTCTGTCAAAGTGGCACTACAACTTGTACTGCTTCTGGCCATCATAAATTAGCAAAAATTTTAAATCTTTCAATTTCTTTTTCATCTTAAGGGACAGATTGCATTTAAAATAATTAACATTATACTGCAAATAGCTGATAAAATGTATCTTGGAAAGAAATATACATCTTTCTAATCTCTTTTATTCCTTTTATTTCTGCTCCAGAATTACATCAACTTTCCCCTATCTTTAGAACAAAGCATATCACTTCTGTTGGCATGCAACACAGAATGAAGCTACAATGGTGTTGATCTAGTGATTGGCCATTTGGCTAGAGCCCTGATGTTGCCAGAAATTCAAACTTTGTTTAACACATTCTTTAGTAATTACAGCAGATCAGGAACATGTTGGCATTTTCTAAAGCTGCACTTCAGTAGTACGAAAGTATGGTTTTCAAATTTAGAGACTTACCATTGAAGAAAGTGCTTGAAATCCTGCAGCATTCATAGTTTTTATCGTCTCGTCCTCCCCGATTTCCTGAGAAATCTGGCAAAGCTTTGGAACTAAGCCTTCCAAATTGAACATATAAGTGCCATCTGTCTGAGACGAACACAGAATAATGCTAATTTTGGTCAAGTATTCCCTTACTAAACTGCAGTAAATATAATGAAGAAATGGCTAACCTGAGTATTTACAAAGTCAAAAATGGTATAACAGCCAATAATACACATTTCATCCTGTCTTTTTTGTTCAAGAAGTGTGCAGATAATGGTAAGTAAGCTACTAGCGAACAGTGGCCTGCACAAGGTAAATTTTAATATCTAAAATTCAAATTTAAGGACTAATTGACTGATTTTATCATTTAAAGAACAAAAAGAGATTCCTGTTTAGCATCACCCTAGAGCAACTCAACAAACTGTGAGTTTAGCATTGCATATTACAGGAGGACGCAAAATTGTTTGCAGATATGAATGTATATAGAAGAGACATCTGGGTTTTGCTTTCATTTTTTAAAAATATATGTTAAGAATATCAATCTACAGATTGCATTCTTTCCAAAATGCTTAAGCTTTGAACATTCAATCAAACTTTACATGGTATTGGCACCCGATATTTTTTCTAATATTACAAAGTAAATTGAAAGGGGAAAAAACTACAGTTGAGTTTCTAGGCATGTTTTAGGCTTGAACCTATATGGTCTAGTTCACTCATGCACAAAATATAGATTTGGCTATTTCATATCTATTTAGTTTTTGAAAAAGACTAGGTTAGCAACAAAAAGCAAGATAATTTATTTAAATATAAATGATGTCTAATGGCGTAGAAAGATCCATATATACCCGACCTCAACTAGTGGGATAAAACTTGATTGTTGTTGTTAGTTTTTGAATTATCATTAATGGAATTTCAGAAAGTAAGAAGAAAGTTAAATTATATGTAAACATTTGTTGAGAGATTGGGCATGTATTATTATGGTCTGAAAAGGATTACAACCTGTGTATACATTTCATCTTGGTCTAATTAATTGATCAAAAAACTAGCTATAAAACAAAGTCTATTTTTTCTTTGTATTTCTAACACACCTAGAAATTGGAGCATTGATATTTTTCTAGCTCAGCTTGTTGCATAAGGGAATAATGAAACTTCACTGAGAAGTTTGGTAGAAACGTACACAATATGTTCTTCGCAAGAAGCATATAATGTGCTTATTTTCTTGGAAATGATATATCTGGAGTGGTAGTTAATTTCAATATATTTAATGTGCTCATGAAACATTGGATTGTATACGTTCTAGATGGCCATAAAATTGAACTCAAACTTAATCCCATTATTATATATGTCATTGCAGGATATCTTGCTTAGAACTTTTGAGCAACAATATTTTGTTTCTTGCTTCTCATGTTACTAGATTGCATCCAACATTTGTTCAAAATTCTAAAATGGAATCCCTATCAATTCCAGACCAAAAACTAATTCGATTCAGATTCTTTTACCTTTTTATTGAACGCATTCCCTGAAGATTCTTTAATAAATTGCAAAATTCTACCATTTATTTTTAATGGCACTGCCAGCGCCTGCCACATTAGTGCCTGACTTAAGATCAACCTTCATGAATTACAAGTTTATTATTATTATTATTATTATTATTATTATTATTACATAGATTTTAGGTTTATTCCTTAACAATGTCAAGGGTGCACATTGTGTAAACAGAGAGCATGACTTTTTGTCATTTGCCATTTAGATTTTTTTTTTTATATTATTTCGATGAATTCAAACTAATCAAGAAAATTTCAAATAGTGTGATGATTACATATGAGAAGTGTGCACATAATCAATAAGAAAGATCAATACATTCTGGCAAAAGCTAGAGAGAGACAAAAAATATGCCTTATTTAAAGAAACCAAAATAAGACTTAGACGCATAAAGTGTACAATTGATCCATAAGAATAAAAACTCACATCTGCTCCTTACAAGAGAGTAATAATTTTCGATAAATGGCCAAGACAACTTTAACTGAGCCAAAGTGTTCCAGCCTCAATTCCTTGTAACATCTCTGCTCCAAGTAAGTTGTTATCTGTTGAAAATTTTCACATGTGAAGATCTAATTGTCTCCACAAAAGCAAAAAAGAAAGGAAGAAACTAAGGAGCAAAGCATCAGATGGCCTACATCAACACCATTTTATATAGTTGGGCAAACATTTGGAATATGAATTGTAACCAGGATCCAAGACCAACTTTCAATTCTTAAAATGAAATTAGCACTACAATATAGTATCTTAAAAAGATCAACCTAGTAGTTGACAGTATACACCAGAAAAAACGTAAGAAGCCCAGTAACACAAGAAGATATATTTAATTAGTTTGAAAAGGAAATATTTCCATAGTCATACCACAAACCAAAAGAATCAGTTAGTTCAGGAATCAATTAACTCAAGAAGCACAAGTAAAGCATAACCAATCTACTTGATGCACACTGATTGTGAAAAGTCAATACTCACCAAGAACTTAGCAGAAAAGCAGTAGAAATTACCTTTGGAATTCGCAGCGGATTCCTAGAAGCATATTCACAAAGTTTGCTAATTTGACGATCATTTGGCTCCTCCTCCTGTAAAATTCACATGAATGAATCTATTACTCTACATGAATCAAAGAATCGTGAAATAAAGTGCTATATTGATATATAGAAGTCATATAAAGCAAAATGGGCATTTTATTTATGCATTTCTCCTTTTTCCAAAGGAGATTCAAGTTGGCAAGGTTTAGGGAAAATGAAATCTTCTATTGCTAAAATCCACAAGCCCCACTTCTATTAGCACCACACGTGATGCCATCAGAGCTCAGGTGTCCATGTTGAGTATGAGGAAAGGGGACCAAAGGAGCAACAAAAAAGAGGGGAAGGGCAGGAACATGTTTATTGAAGGGAGCCAAGAAATGGTGTTTTTTGTTTTCCTCTGGGGTTGAGGAATAGATGTTCTGGTAGGTGTTGTTTAGGTTTTTGCAGTTGTATGGTTGGATGTAACACTTTGAGGATATTGATCAGCAATTGTATCATGCTTAAGTGGGCAGAATATAACTCTCCATAGTGTCAGAGTGCTAAGGAAATCTGCTAGTTCTGTGCTATGATCTATTTCATGAGATGGATGGTGACATGCTAGCACAGTCTTGCATACCCGTAAAGCATTTGAGTGTATGATGCGCTAGCACCGTATTGTGTTGCTACATTGTTATAGCCAATGATGCTTGTTCCGGTGAAGAACTACGTGGATGACCAGAGCCGATGATGCAGCCGAAGAGGGTGACGAGGAAGACGGCGATCCACGCCCTGCAAAGTCAACACGAGCGTTAAAGGGGAAAGCAGGAGATTTCAGAAGAAGATTTACCTATCGCCCCTTCTTTCTTATATAGGTCGGTGGGGCTTTCTCAACGATTGTAACCGTTCCCGCATTTATGATCGTGCGTTTGCAACCGTTCTCGCATTTATGAACGTGCGTGAGAGCGAGAGTTATTCGCTCCAGCTGTGACCTGCATTTCAGTTACCATAATCGTAGAGAAATGATTGACAATAAATGTTGCTATTAATGTTAGGTTCTCTTCCCCTTTTAACATTAATATCCGCCGAAATTCCTGGGGAAGGGATTTTCATGGATTTCTCCTGAGGTGGCCTCGGGTTATAGTGGCCCGAGGTGGCCTCGGGTTATAGTGGCCCGAGGTGGCCTCGGGTAATTATAATTACCCGAGGTGGCATCGGCTACTATTTGTCTGAGGTGGTCTCGAATCTGTGTGCCCGAGATGATCCCGGGTCTGTTTGCCCGAGGTGCTCTCGGGATTTATCCACCCGAGGTGGCATCGACTACTATTTGTCCAAGGTGGTCTTGGATCTGTGTGCCCGAGATGATCTTGGGTCTGTTTGCACGAGGTGCTCTCGGGCTTTATCCACCCGAGGTGGCCTCAGCTACTATTTGTCCAAGGTGGTCTCGGATCTATATGCTCGAGATGATCTCGGGTATGTTTGCCCGAGATGCTATCGGGCTTTATCCACCCGAGGTGGTATCAACTCTGCGTATCAGAGGTGATCTCGGATCTGGGTGCTCGAGATGGTCTCGGGCACTACTTTGCTGGGCATTTTCTGGAGATAGATCATGCCCGATATCTTTCGCCTCTTAACATCCGGATCAATTGAAGAAGTGAAGAGGAAAAGAAAAGTAAGACCCTTACACAACCAGAGAAAATGCTAGAACAGAAGGGAAGAATACGGTAGAAGGAAGATGAGGGAAAATGCTAGACCATTCGTCGAGGTCGAAAGGCCACGAATGTGGAAAAGGCTTCACCTGGAAAACCTTTAAAGTTTCCTTCTCCAACGACTAGGTACTAGAAGCAGGCAGATGAGCGACGCGTGTACACAAGAACGAACATGATCAACGAAGGCACAGTTGGCTTACGCCGCAAGCCAAAAAGGAAGTCGTGTCGAATTGACACGTGGAGAAGGAACGTATGCCAAGCACCATGCACTCTTAATTAGTGGATGCAGCTTTACACGTGGTAAAGAAGCATACGCCAGTGCCATTACGCCACTCCATGCGCTCTTAATTAGCTGTCAATCATGGATGCTTAA
>JBAMIB010098930.1:0-14400 GCA_037177415.1 Kaempferia rotunda
AAACATTAACTAACTAATTAATTAATTAAAATATATTTAATTAACATATTAATTACGGTGGTGGCACATGGACCGGGCAACTATGACTAGCCAGCATTGATGTTCCGTCAACGGTGGCCACAGTTGAGTCACGACCATAAGGTAGAGTTGACGTCACTTGTGATAGGAATAGCAGTGGTGATGGACCAGGGATGGACCAGGGATCCCTGGTCCAGAGGATCCCGCCTAGTGGTGATGAAACTCTTGACAAAGAGAACAGTGAACACGATGTAGTGATGGTCACGGAGGAAGAGTCGGCAAAGGTGGAATTGAGGGCACTGGTTGGGTTGATGTCCGTTCCTATGAAAATTTTTCATCGATCATTAAAGTAAATTGAGAAATACTCATAGAGATCTATCAGTCTGCCAATGTTCTTAGACCTACTTTTTAATGTAGAAAAAATTTCTTACAATATACCATAATTTAGATTTAAATTTTAGATCTTTTGATTATCCATCGAAAAGTTTGACCACGACATCGTTACCCTAGCCATCCGTGATTTACCTCTTCTGTGTTGACTTGGGGACGGGTTGACGAGGGCACTGGGGGCGAGCGATTCAGCCTTTTTTTGCCACATGTATCGAAGGACTAACATGTCCCCTCGGGGCGGTGCGATGGTTAAGGCATGAGAGGTTGTCATATGAGGTCTAGAGGTCGAAACTCGGCTTGCCCAAGCATATACCTCTCCCATGTCTTGATCATTTGCACTAATTGCTAGTAGTCATCCGTGATTTACCTCCTTCGCGCTTGGTCGAGCGAATCACCTTTTACCATATGACTCAAGAATCATTAATTACCTAAATTAAATAAAATTTTCTATTGATAGCTTTAAATGGATAACTAAAATTATCAACAATAAATCAAACAGAGCAAGGTCGTTCTGAATGTTTGTCGGAAAGCAGAAGCTCAATCGGTTTCAACCCGTAGAGAGGATTCTGTGCGGTCGAGTAATATCGACCGACATCGTTAACCATGGAATATGTCGATGTCTATTGGCACATAACTTGGAACAATTGAAGGGGGAAAATAAAAATTAAAATTAACCTACGAACGATTTTGGTCTATCACTGAAACATTCTCCCAGAAATAGCCGCAGCAACCGCGGTCTTGAACGCCGGATTATTAGTCAACGTCACCGCCATCTGCTCCACCAAGCTCCGGCGGAGCTCCGGCGACGTCTCCGATTCCAACTCCTCCGCCGCCTTCTTTGAAGACTTCACCCGAACCCCTTCATCGACGGCCGGGACCTTGTTTGCCACCGTAGACAGGTGGGACTGACCATGGTTGTGCTCGCCTTCGTAGGTAGCAATCAGGATCGATGTGTCCTCGGCACTTCTCTGCACCTGCAATATATAAATCCCCAAGAATAAAAAAATAAAAATAAAAAAACTCACCAATATATCACTGAAAATTTTCGATTTTATGATTCAGAAATTTGACCACGAACCTTCCTTTTAACAGAGCAAGAAGGAGCAAAAGAGCATCTGAAGTAAGCTCTGGGACATGGATTATCTCTCGTCACCTTCTGCCCATATTTCCTCCATTGATATCCATCTTTAACCACCTAATTAATTAAATTAACCAAAAACAACTAATCTAATTAATTACATTTATTTATTTATTTATTTATTTATTTATAATTACCAGGCTTGAATCAGATGGATCGGTGCGAACACAAAGCTTGGAAATCTTTGTCTTCGACTCCTCCCTCACTCTTTTGCACGAGGTCAACTCATCGCTCGCCGACGCCGCGGCGGCGCCCACTGTCTTCCTCTTCAGATTCGTCGCCGGAGAAACAGAGCCCGCTGCAGCCCCTGCGGACGAACAGTCGTCGTCGACGGCCGTCACCTCCGCCGCCGCATCGTTCATCCGTCCCCGGAGCGCTTCGTACTTGCCCACCACGTCGGCGAGCAACTCCTTGAGTCTCTTGTTCTCCTCGCTGGCGCGTTCCAGCTCCGCTCTGAGCGTTTTGACCTGTGATTGAATAAGAGATTTCGACATAATTAAGAAGAACTCCATATATCGTCGTCGTAATATATAGAATAAGACCGGATCGACTCACTCTATCGTCGTCGTCTTGCTTCATCGCAGAAGGACGGCCGGGGAACTGGAGGCCGGAGGAGCCCATGGTGAGATCGAGGTCCACGTCCGAGCGATTAAGCCATGCGACTTCCATTAGAATCTGATTCTGAATTTTTCCTTTTTTTCCCTACCTTTAATTTCTTCGTAAGATCGATCTCAGATTCCTTGATGACGACGACGACGACGACAACGAAGGAATAGTGGAAATTTATAGATGTGGAAGAAATCAAAACTTCCTGCGCAGTCTCAATCTCGGGATACCATCGAGGAGGCGTGCTCTGCTTGGCTTCTCAGTAGAAGAAGGAAGGAAGGAAGGAGGAAGGAGGAAGGAGGAAGGAGGAAGTGGAGTGGATTGGATTGGATTGATACTGGATGTCGGCTACTGACGTAGGAGAGAAGTCAAGGTGTGTGCGGTCAAGTCAAAGGCTAAATCGGCGTGAACAACCAAATGTTGACTCTTGGAAGCATAATTACAATCTTAAATGTTGGGCTGATTTTTTTTTTTCTTTTTAAATAAATTTGTATAAATTTTAATGAAGCAAAACGTTTTTTTAATATATATTTATTATTTTTTTTAAAAAAAAATCTCTAATGCTAATTTCTCTTTGTAAATAAACCTTCATTAGTAAATTACGTCGATGTCTTTCCTTGTCCGAGTGGGACCGCAATGTCGACTTAACATTGACCTTGATGTTATAATTAATGTGAGATTTATCTATTCTTTATAAAAATTAATAGGCAAATTTTTATTTAAAAAAAACATCCTAAATTCAAAATGGCACCTCTAAAATTACCTCCTATTTTAATGTACAGAAGTTATTATATAACTATTACAATATTTAACATCTAATATGTATTATAACTGACAGCTACTCAGTAATCTATATATATATATATATAAAAACAGAGTTTTCTCTAAAAAGTTTTCCGCCCAAATATAAAAATAAAAAAAATTCTATTTTCTATTTTCTAAATCATTTTTAAAAAAATATATTTTTTGATTTAATTTATACAAAAATAGAAAAGTTTTATGTTTTCTAAATTATATTTAAAAAAATGTATATTTTAATATAATTTAAGACCATTTAAAACTCATTTAATTTAATGTATGTTTTTGATCAAATCAATAAATGGAATGTCTCTTTTATTCCAAATATTTTATAATTTAAAATGAATTCTAAATACATAATTAATGTTCTCTTCAATTCTAGCAACAAAATACCAACAAAATGTAAATGTTTTATTTAATTAAGTTTTTCATAATTTGTAATAATATATTTTTTTCATATGAAATGTATTAATCATAGTCAAATTATTTTTTTTACATCTAATATTTTAATTTTCTATAAAAAAATTCTTATTATCAAATTTTTTATACATATTTTATACGTGATATAATCTGTGCATCGCACAGGTGAAATACTAGTTAATATAGTAAGATAATAATTATATTATATTTTTTTATCATTTTTAAAAATGATTTTGATAAATTTAAATAAATATGACCAAGTTGTTATATAGTATTTCGAATTTTAGATTTAGAACGGAAGGTTTTAGAGTTTAAAGTTTAATTTCATATTTAACTGGTTAGTTGCTATAATTATTTTAAATTAATTTTAACCAATTTTAAATTATTTTTAATGAATTTTAAATAATTTTGATTAAATTGGTAAAAAAATATTTCAATATAATAGTATTTTGTTTATAGTAATTTTGATTAAAATAAAATAGATAATTTTTCACTTTGTAGTAGCTTCTCATAGCTATTATACAATTATACTTAAACGATAAATCCAAAGACTATAAACCCTCAAGTTCAAACTTTGAAAACTATATATCAAATTATTTTTTACCACCTTATTAAAATTATTTAAATTTTATAAAAATATTTTAAATTAATCAAAATTATTTTAAAATAGTTATAGATGCTAAAGAATAGCTACACCAATACTACAATAATATTATATCATATTAATTGTTACACACCATAGCAATTACATTATTACATAATAACTTCTCACATGGTAACAATTCATAGCCACTACACTAAAATAACAAACCACTTTATAATAATTACTTATAATTTATATATATTGTAGCAGCTACTTATAATTTCTACATATTATTAAGATTTTTTTTTTAATAGACAGTAGACTTAATTAAGAATGTTGGCTCTTTAGATAAGTTTCCATGTGTACTTCGATTTACTCAGACGATCGGTAAAATACTTTTATAGAATCAGATTCATCATTCTAAATATAACGTTACCTGACTTTATCAATTATTTTTATTAATAGATATTACAATAATACTGAAATAAAAGGTATTCGTAAGGTAAAATATTCGATGGGAGCGTCCTTTTGAATTTTGTTTTTAAGAGTGACCTTTGACTATTTACATCATTTTGGATGTTTTTTTTATCTTTATACAAAGTTAATTTGATTTTTAATATATTAATAAACAAGTGAGAAATATTCAGATAGTAATTTATGAAATTCGTCGTGCAACTCGTTGCATTTTTTTTATTATTTATTAGTTTTTAGAAAATTAATTTCTTCTGGATTAATTAATTAATTTTGAAATGTGAACGAGTTGTCGACAGCGGCAAGTGGTGGGCCGCATGACTTGTTGATCGCAGAATTGAATGGTGAGTCCCCCTTCCACTTGAATCTACATCAATGACTTTAACAATCAAGTGATAAAGAATTATGCAGGCACCTTCTCACGTATCTAATGTTTCAATTTTAATAAATTAATAAATAAATTTTGTTAATAGACGATTCATCTAAAAAATATTAAATTGATGAGCCATCTATTATGGTACTTTGGCCTTTTTATTAGATCGGGCCGATCATTTTAAGATTAATTAGTATAAATTAGATAGCTGATATCAACTAATATATATATATATATATGGAAAACATCTTTAATAATTGGTATATCTTAAAATCTGCTCTTGTAAACTTTTCAAAGAAGTTGGTGTCAGTGAGTTATAAATTAGTTTGCAACAAATTTTATGTTATTTTAGTTTTTTTACTATGAAAATTAATCTCTTCCTCTAAATCTTATTAAAAAAAAGTGTTTTGCAAATAAATTTACAATATTATTTGTGCTAAATCTTATTAAAAGTTAAGAGATACTCCAAATTAGACATTTCAAAATTTTGATAGTTATATAAGAGTACCTTTTATTTCTAAATCTTCCTTCGAGCTAATTTATAAATCAACAACTACAATGAAAATTAAGAACTTAAATCATATTTAGTTGTGATGCACTTTAAGTTAATTTTGTTCAACAAGAAATATAGCTGTGACCAGATAAACCTGACTATTCCTAGAGGTGATGTACCTCGCCCTCTAATTTGTTCACTGGACAAATCCGAAAGTGCTTGCATTGAAGACCACTAGTCTGCACAATCGATCTAATGCTGCAGAGAGCCATATGCTCCATTGCTTGAGTACTAAAGTCGTGGTCTGTAACATGGCCGCTTCACTAGTGAGGGCCGCTCGGTCCCATCTTATAAATTATAACATTAATTTATATTTGACCATCAACTAAGGATGGAAGGAGGTTTTTCCATAGACATGCCGATCAAAAATTGATCAGCAAATCTATTACCTTGTAGCTAAGTCAATCATTTCGAAATGGTTGCATAGTCCAAAAAAAAATCTTCTCAGCAAGTACAAACTCCAGAATTGTTTTATTCTTCACTCCACCAAACAAATCTTTTTTTTTTTATCTCAATAACAAATTCATTCAAGTATCATCACATCCACTTCTTGTCTAATTCCAATGAGTCAAAGCTGCTCAGGAAATGATTTCAAGAGTTGAGAAAAGAAAACACAGCAATCATTTTAATTTCGACCAACTTGAAGTGTACCTGCAAAATAATTATACTGCGCATGGCAAAAAGGTTTCCTGGCCGATCCACCACCGAAAGAAAATGCAACATTATCAACATTTTTCTCTACCAGAAACATTGGACTAAACTAGAGTCGGATTTACGAACAAGCAGCATAAATCTCAGACAAGTTTATTAACATAGGCTGCTACATTCAAAGGGAGAGGGAAGCATAAAAGGTGTTCAGAATTGGAGCATTTTCCCTTGCTAAATAGCTACGAAATGTTCATCTCCTCCACAGCCCTTGGCAATTTTGAACCAATGCATGCTGTTAATTCCTGGCTTATGAAGTTCCTCTCTTTGGCTTGGAGGTTGATGTTCACCTTAGCTTCTAGGACTTCATTTACATTTGGGGAAGCAGCTGCTATGCACTCCTCGATCCGGAAGCAACTAATGAGGCGATCGTTTGTCAGTTCAGCAGCCTGCATGAAGGAGTAGATGACGGTTGGACCCACCCTTAGAAGGCCTCGCTGAACTATATCTTTGCTTATGGCATCTGCTTTTGGAGTCTTAATGGGCACCTGACGTGGACAGCTAAATTTACTGATAATAGGTTTGTAGTTCACGAAGCTCCAGCAGTATCTATCTAATGATCCAAACTCATCTATTATCTGTTCGAGTATAATAGAAAGAGGGTGGGTTAGTAAGATGAGTTGCAAAGCAATAGAGCAAGGTTCAGATCAATGTTAGTCCCTGAGAAGATTGTGCACACTTTTGAGCTGTGCTTGAGCATCTAAATTTCTAATACAGAAACTAAGATGCAGTTCTATAACACAATTTAGCAAGGCCAGCCACATATGGAAACTTTCAATGAGAAATGATGACAAAATGGTAAAGAAAGGAAAAGAGTGAGAGCTGGACCTTGAGTATCTGGCGTGCATTCTCAAGGATAGCTCGCAACTTTGAATCTGACAAAAGGGAACTACCACTATTTCCAGGTGCAGCAATCTTCTTCTCATTCAATTTGGAAACTGCAACAGGGTCAAATTACAAGAAAACATCCCTGAAATGAAAGTCCTATGAGCGGTAAGTTATTAGTTGATTGTCTATCTTCTAACTCTCATAAGAAGTACCTAAAAATGTGCCTTTTAGTAAGGATAACCGGCCAAGCAAGTGCACCAGATGGTACAAGAAGCTCAAACAATTGCCTGTAGATTGTTTGTTGTATCAGATAGCAAGGGAAACCAGACTATGAGACTACACAGTTTGTGCTCTCTAGAACTTTGATAGGAAAATTTGAGGGGAAAAAAATACAATTTATTGTAGCATACTTATCATCACGAACAGGAACTCCCCATTCTTCATCATGAAATGAAACATAACATGATTCTGCAGCAACACAAAAACAAGATCTTTAGGGTGCGTTTGGTTATCCTTATCTTCATTTTATAGGAAACGCGCATTTTCTGAAAAATAGAAAATGACTTTTAGACATTCTCTATTTTTCTAGAAAATATTATCTATTTTTTTTTAGAAAACAAAAGTGGAAAATATAAATCAAATACAATTTTCTAGAAAACACGGGTTTTCCAGAAAATAAAAATACAAAACATGTAAATCAAATGCTCTCTTAGCTTTTCTGCACTTTAAGTAAAGCAGCAGATAGAAGATCGGAATACTCTTTTAAACAATATGCATATTATGTGATGCGGAAAACAATTCATGGGGAGAACAAACAATGGTTGACTATAAGTTAAGGATAAATGAGGTAAAAAAAAGTTTCAAGACTACATGTGGAATGCTATAGACAATAAAGTGATAACTTGTTTTCTAGTATGTGACTAAAATTCCACAAAAGATACAGATATATTATGAAGAACTGTAACACAATTTTAAAATACCATTAAAGCAAAGGCCAAGACTGTTTTTCTTTTTCATCAATAAGGCTGTTGGTCCTTGCCCACATAGGTGATGATACATTAACCACAATGATTAAGATTTTATCAATACCATAGGATGTTGATTTTTATCAATGAGTTCTTAGCTTAAGAAAAAGGAATCAGATAAATATGTACCAAGTACCAACTCAATGTAGTAAAGGTAGATCTTCTTGTCAAACTGAAACTGATATACTCCCATGCTTTTAAATAATCATTACATATTTTTTCGACAAGATACCATTTGGTTTTGAAAAAATGCTGATAAACATAAGCCTTTATTTAAATTAAGTCTGATGTATATTCCTAGAGGATTCCTCATCCAAGACTTCTTTGCATTCTAATGATTGCCCCTGCTCCAAGGAAATTATTATATATCAGAGTTTTCCCTTATTTACAAAAAAAATCTACATACTACATACGTTCAACGATTGATCTTCAATTACAAAAAGTGCAAAATTTTCTGAAGCAATAGTTGATTCTGTTACAACAGCATAGCCAGACTGGTCAAATAAGTCCCCTGGTTCAAATATCTTTAACAACAGTTTGTTCAATAAGCTCAGATGTCTTTCTACATTCCATGTTCCAAGAATTATGAAGTTATTCAAGCGAGATTGACTCAATATTGGGCATCTTGTGCTCCTTCAGAGATTAGGCATGTTATCTTCCAAAGGAGTGGACTTTGCAACGTTTTTTCATCTCCCAACATCTTGTACAAAATCCTAAGTGTTACATTTGATTGCCTTTTAGTTCTAGTTAGTCATTGAAGGATAATTTATCTAACAAATGAAATGCCCTAGCACTGTACATTTAAAGGTCTCAACTCTCATCCAAGAAGAATGATCAATGAAAGGTGAAGCATTTGAGGAACAATAATCTATTTAAAGAAAACCAAATCAAAATCAGTGAAACATTATTAATTATTCTTCCACCTTCTTTGTATCTCTAGTTCTATTTGGCAATTGCCCTGTAGCCTTTTCTCAGTGCCCATTCTAATCCCATGAGTTCCAAACACTTCATGTTGCACACTGTTCACATATTTTAACCACAAACTGAAACATTTTCTCTCATTCTTCAACTGAAAATCTTTGCAATTAAGTTGGACATATAAAGTGTTTCCATCAAGCAACTTGAAAGGCTAACATGATAA
Source organism: Kaempferia rotunda (assembly GCA_037177415.1). Taxonomy (NCBI): domain Eukaryota; kingdom Viridiplantae; phylum Streptophyta; class Magnoliopsida; order Zingiberales; family Zingiberaceae; genus Kaempferia; species Kaempferia rotunda. Next base: position 9,050 of record JBAMIB010098930.1, read on the forward strand.
GTTCTTGATCCTAATAACCAAAAAAATAGAAAGGCACAAGAACAGTGTAGAAACCGAGGGCATAACATTTTAAGAGGTAATTTTAGTTATCTGCGAAACTCACAAAAGATATTAACTGAGAAGGGAAAAAAAGAAGCTAGCTCAATGAAGAGGTGATAGAAATCCAAGATACTAGAGCAACAACAATCTCTAAGCAATCCAACGAAAGTCACCTGTGTTGGCTGTCACCCAAGCGCACTTGCTCTTTCCGTGCACGAGTTCTGGTATACGCATGGCTACATCATCTGGAGCATTCTTCTCTAATTTCGCTACAATCTTACCTGATCTAGGAAGACTCTGTTTCCGATTGCTCATCAAGTTTGTTCTACCAATTCTTCCTGTGGAAGTTCGGCTGCAGAATGAATCTGTGGACGCATCCGAGGAGCAAGAAGCATTCATCGACAAATTTGATTGTAAAAGCCAATCGTGCTTACTAAGAGTTGAGGGATCGCTTAGACTAGACCGAATGAGTGGTAGATCAGCAACAGGACTGGCAATCTTCTGCTTCTGCTTCTGCTTCTGCTTCTGCCTCTGCTTCTGCTCCTCCTCCTCCTTCTCCTGCTTCTTCTTCTTCTTCTCCTCGGCAATTGCAACCTCTGTGCTCTCAGTTTTATTCAAACCCGTCGAAGCTGGCTTTTGACCAGCTGCCACAGACCTTGCCTGGTTTCCTCCAGGCACTAGGACAGGTCTCGCCTCAGAATCGGACACATTGAGGGAGCGGACCTTCGGAGCCCCTGACATGGAATCCAAAAGAACCCAATTTACTTCACAAGAAAACACCCTAACTCCAATTTTGCTCAAGTCACCTCAATTCCCAAACCAGAATCAAAACCAGTTTGGAAATCCACTCACCCATCAACGAATCCCATAACCAAAACACTAGGCGAGATCAAAAGCCTAGGCAACCCGCACTAGGGCTTCCGAGGCAGTCATTACAAACTTTGCGTCCTTCATACAAAATCCCACCGGGAGGCCCACCGCATCTCGAAATCGACGCAAACTTCTTCGAAACAGACAAAAACGAAACGCACGCACGAGAAACCAACGTCCAGACACGCAGCTTTCAAATCACGACCAAAATCCAGAAAAATGGGCTTCGAATCAGCAAACCAGGCAGCGTATAGAGGCGTAGAACCCGATCTGGCACCAGAGCGCGGGACAAAGCTGGAGAAGAGGCGCTCTCCGATAGAACGACGATGGCATCAAAATGAGTACGAGCGAGAGAGACGGGTATTTTCCGGTGCGGAGCAGGTAGGCGACTGGTAACCGCCAGTCACCCGACGTGGGAAATTTAAGATAGAATTATCATTTTGACGCCTAGAGTATATTTATTTTTTAAAATTATTTCCGCTCTAAAATGATTCAAATGACGCCATTTAGAATTACTATAATAACTTTTAAAATCCTTAGTATAATTAAAATTAATAATAAATTCAATCTTAGAATAAATAATAAATATTTTATAAATAAAATATATATTTAAAAAATATGTTAATGATCAGAAGAAATGATAAACAAAATTAAAATATATAAATTTAATGATTTTAAATATTTAGGGACATTTCATAAAGATGACCTTTTATGCTCCACCCCAGGCGTGTGCAATTCCCACCTGGTACCAAGTGTGGGTCCTGTCCACTGAATCGCGCACTAAAGCTTGCATCAGATGTGTACATTTGGGGTGCAACTAGACCCGACCACAATTCAAACCGACGGTTTGACAGTTCGATGGTTCAGAACCACCTGTTCGATGGTTCCAGAACCGCCGGTTAGGTCCGGCCCTAGGTCGGGTCTAGGTGCAACGTAACAGGACCGAGCTGATATTCTATATAGTAGTGTATGTGTAATTAATATTTTTTTTATTTTTTTAATTTAAATTAAAAAATTATTTTTTTGTAAATATAAACTATAAATATATTATTATACCCCTAAACATATAATTTTTTTATTTTTTAAACTTAATACTATAATGAAGCATAAATCTTATAAGTAAATCTTAAAATTTTTTTAACTTGAATACTATAATCCAACTTAAAAATTTGAATTTTAGGGGTAAAGACTTAAAAAAAAAATTAAGATTAGGGTTTAGATTTCCTAAGTTATAATGTTAAGTTAAAAAAAATTAAAATTAAAAATATTTTTATATATTTATGGAGTATAATAATATTTTTGAGATTTATATTTAAGAAATGTTAATGTTTTTTAATCAAATTAAAAAAATAAAACAAAAAACGTTGATATCCTTTGTCGTGTATAGTCACGCGGTGCATCTTCTTAGTTTCATAGTCATTTAAAGACTCACGCAGTGCATCTTCTTAGTTTTATAATCATTTAAAGATTGAGTTCCAACTTTAACGAATTAAAGGATAATTTTTTAATGAATGATTTAATTAAAAATGTTGAGAGTGTCTATTATGAGTGCTTATCGATTTATTCTTAGTTAATAATAAATTTTCTATAGAATCGAGTCTATCATATTAGAAATATTTAGCATAAACGGGATATGTGTGTTTAAAAAAAAAATATTGTTCCAATGTAACTTAGTTCAGTTAAATTCAATCTAAATTATATTATTATATATGAAGTATTATTATATTAAACACATTTTATAAGTTAATTAAAGTTATTTAAATTTGATTAAATTAGTATCATAATACAAGCTCATTAATTATGCACTGTTTGGAAGATTTTTGTTTCTTGAAAAGTTATTCTTGTAAAGATTATTTTAAAGTTCGTGAGAAACTAAAATATTGAGTATTTAGAAATAAAAGTCAAAAGTTAATACAATATAAAGTTTGAGTGTTTAGTGAATAATTACTTCTAAATATAATTTTTAAATTAGATGACAATAATATTCTTAATAATTATTTTAAATATTTTATCAAAATTAATTTTTTAATAATATAAATGTTTTAAAAAATATATAAAATTAATAAAAATAAAAATATTAAAAAATGATTATAAATACACAAAAATATGTATACAAAATTTTAGAAATGTAAATTATATAAAATATTATTTTAAAAATATAAAATTTTAGAAATGTAAATTATATAAAAATATAAAATGTAAAATTTGAAAATATAAATTATATTAAAAGCGTATGGTAATTACATAAAATAATAAATTTATTAAAGATACAAATATTACTTTTTAATTTTAGATCATAAAAAAAAAACAGAAGCAAAAAAAAAAATTAAATTTTTACTTCTAACATACAAGCAGAAACAGACATTAACATTTACAAACACTCAAAACTATTTTTATATTGCTAGAATCTAAAAATACTTCGCAGAAGGTCTACCTATCAAACACTGCCTTAGTGTCTTCTATCAAAGTATTAAATGATTTTAAAATTTAAAATCTTATCATTTCATTTCATCACTGCTAACGGAGTTTTATACTTTTATAGGTTCAGAAAAATAAATATTTTTATGAAAATATTTTGGAACAAATGTCAAAATCACTGACTCTAGTTCGGCCAAACCAAAGCTCCCTTTCAACAGCTTCATTAACCTCCAAAATAAATCCACCCCGCGTTGACCTGGCCAAATCTAAGAGACACCATTTCAAAATCTACTAACCGTCAAACGACCTTCCTCCGACACTTGGAGTTAACCTCGTCGTCACTCTGCTCGATCGCCGGCCGAGCCGGCCCGGAGTCCCTGTTTAAATGCTGGAATTTGTCAGACTGAGCTGAGGGGCCGGAGAAGGAAAAGGACACCAGAAATGGGATCGCTGATGTCTTGCTGCGAATCCAACAAAGTTGAGCAACGGTACGGATGCAAATTGTTCATAGAGTTCTAGAGTTTGATTTCTAATTAATGGTTTTGGATCAGAGTTGTGAGTAGCGGTGAATTGAACGACAATAGCACCTGGAGAATCTTCACGTACAAAGAGCTCTACTCCGCCACCGACGGATTCAGCGAAGACAATTTGCTCGGCGAAGGCGGATATGGCAGTGTTTACCTGGGCAAAACCAGCGATGGCCTTCAGGTGATCGATCGTCCTTTTATATCGATCAGTTATTCGAAGCAATATAATTTGTCGTCGGACTAGATCGCGGTGAAGAAGCTGAAGTCGATGAGTTCGAAGGCGGAGATGGAGTTCGCGGTGGAGGTGGAGGTGCTGGCCCGGGTCCGGCACAAGAACCTCCTCGGCCTCCGAGGCTACTGCGCCGCCGTGGACCAGAGGTTGATCGTGTACGACTACATGCCCAATCTCAGCCTGTTGTCGCACCTCCACGGCCAGTTCTCCGGCGAGGTGCGATTGGATTGGGTGAGGAGGATGAACCTAATCCTTGGATCCGCGGAAGCTCTGGTGTGAGTATTTCTTCACAGAATCGCAAGCTTCGTGGTGGTGGTGGTGGTGGTGGTGGTGGTGGTGATGATGATGATGATGATGATGATGATGCAGGTACTTGCATCATGAGGTGACGCCGCACATAATTCACAGAGACATCAAGGCCAGCAACGTGCTCCTCGACGCCGACTTCGAGCCGCTGGTGGCGGACTTCGGGTTCGCAAAGCTGATCCCGGAGGGCGTCAGCCACATGACGACGCGGGTGAAGGGGACGCTGGGGTACCTGGCGCCGGAGTACGCGATGTGGGGGCGCGTTTCAGGCGGCTGCGACGTCTACTCCTTTGGCATCCTTCTCCTCGAGGTCATCTCAGGGCGGAAGCCCATCGAGAGGCTCCCCGGCGGGGCGAAGCGCACCATCACCGAGTGGGCGGAGCCGCTGATAGCCCGCGGGCGGATCAGGGACCTGGCCGACCCGCGACTGCGGGGCGGGTTCGACGAGGTGGAGCTCCGAAGGGTGGTGGAGGCGGCCGTGATGTGCGTGCAAGGGGAGGCGGAGAAGAGGCCGGACATGAGGGAGGTGGTGCGGATCCTCCGGCAGGGGCGGGGGAGGAAGGAGTTGTTGAGGATGGAGAGCATCGGGTACGGCGAGAACCTGAAGGCGATGGATCAGACGAGCGACGAGGAGGAGTACGACCACAACGCTGTCTCCGCCGCCGGGAATAAGGTTAGCAATAACGGAGATGATGAACTGAGTAGCTTCTACGGCGGGGTGTTTGGGACGACGCCGTCGCCGGTGAAGCCATGGGACATGACAAACATTAACCTCAAATACTGAATTATTATTACCTTGTTTTGATCCAATTGCTTGCTAAATTAAGAACTTCGCCAAACTACCACGGAAACATTTTCTCTCACTTTCATTAAACACTCAACAAATTCATAACCCGACCCGACGACCCAACCCGAGTCGACCCGAAAAAATTCGGGTTCGGGTTGGAAATTTTCAGGTT
>JBAMIB010099134.1:0-14396 GCA_037177415.1 Kaempferia rotunda
TCAATTTAAAGTGGTTTTTGATGAAATTAAAAAAATTTAACTGAGTTAATAAAAAGTAATTTTACGTAATAGTGTTTATTATTTAAGATTTAAAATTTAGCTATAACTATATAATACTACTTAGTAGCTTCTGTAATTATGTGATAGTTACTTTGTAGTTTCTCTACAATTTAAAGTGATTTTGATTCACTTAATAAATTTTTTAAAAAAATTTAACTATGTTGGAAAAAGTTATCTTAATATAATAATATTTTTGATTAAAATAAGATAATTAATTTTTGACATTATGGCAATGCAATTATGGCAAGTAGTTATTATTCATTATAGTAGTTATCGAGTAGTTGTTACCGCAACAATAAAATAAAGAATATTTTAAGTATAAAATATTTGATGAGCATCCATTTAACTTTTTTTTTAAAAAAAAAACCTCTTTTTGATGATTTACATGTCCTTTTAATTTTTTGCTCATAAATGATTTTTTTTCCAAATTTAATTTTAAAAAACATTTTTGAAAATATTATTATTAAATATTCACTATTATTAATTGAATTATGATTTTAATTAATTATTCATAATTTTAAAAGCCCTGATATTGCTAGCGATAGTTTTCAAATATTAATTCCATTAAAAGTAAAAAAAAAAAAAAGAAGAAGAAAATCTTGTTCAGTGTGTTCCAGTCTTTTCTTTGCTTCAGCTACGATAGGGTTTCAAACGGCTGCGGTGAGGCGGAGCTATGTGGTGGAGATCCAGAGCGAAGGCTTCTCTTCTCCGAACATTGATTCGACGACCATCGCCGATCTACTCGACTCAGGTCTGTCTCCAAACCCAGCCACTGATCCCTCCTCCTCCTCCTCCTCCTCCTCCCTCACACGCATGGAATCGCCCCGTCGACGCCCGCCTCCCTACGCTCCGATTCTTCTCTTCGGCACAGAAGTGTGAAGATGTCGGGAATGGCTCCTCCGATCTGGGGATTCAGACAGGCGAGAATAGTGAAGCGGACGAAAGCCTTACCCGTTTGTGGAAAGAGAACATCGACGACGATGATACCTCTGATATTTTCGCGGACGAGCAGTTCGAAGAAGCGGCCGAGAATGAGGGCGACGTCGTTGCTGACGTCGATCTGGATCAGGTAGAGAAGGTCAGGTCCCTTCTTGGTGGCACTTCGCAAGATTCCTTGGAAACAAGATTGGATCAGATTGACGTGAGATTGACTGCCGAGCTAGTGGCTTTGGTGCTTCGTACGCCGGATGTCGTACCTCAAAATCTGATTAACTTCTTCATATGGGCTTGGAAGAGTGAAGAGTCGGTCAGATCATCAAGGACGGTGGAGATTCTTGTTGACTCTGTCAGTGGTTCTACTGAGCTTAGCAAAATGGATGCGTACAAGTTGTGGGATTTGGTTAAGGAAATCGGGAAGAATAATGCAGTGCTGACTACTTCAATTCTTAATCAATTGATTTCTTTGTTTGTGAGATTGCAGAAACCTAGGGCTGGTCTCGAAGTGTTCAACAAGTTCAGCGACTTTGGTTGTTACCCGGATAGGAATACATACTGCTTGACAATTGCTGCCCTTGGCACACGATCCTTGTTTAACACTGCCTGGCCTGTTTGTGAGAAGATGCTTACCTCTGAAGACCTCCCTGATGGTGAGAATATTGGGAAGATAATTACTTTCTTGTGTAAAGGGAAAAAAGCAAAGGAGGCTCATTTGCTTTACCTGATGGCTCGGCAGAAGGAGATGTTACTGCCAAGTTCTTGCTTAGATATTCTGGTCAGGAGTCTTTCCAGAAAGGACGAAACGTTGCAAATGGCTCTAGAGTTGCTAAACAACTATCCTAAGGAATATGTAAGGAATGCCAATGCTATTTTTGCTTTAGTAATTCAAGGTTTATGCAGGGCTAAACAGCCTCAGGAGGCCAAAAAGTTATTGCTTAGGATGGTTCATTCAGGTCCACCACCTGGAACTGCCGTGTTTAATTATGTCATCACTGCTCTTTCAAAGGGAGGGGAAATGGAGGATGCCATTTCTCTGATGAACTTAATTAAAGAAAGAGGACTGCAACCAGATATTTACACCTACAGTGTTATCATGAGTGGCTTTGCAGAAGGTGGCCTGATGGACGAGGCCTATCAAATCTATCGTGAAGCCAAGAAGAAACATTCTAAGCTTAGTCCTGTCACTTATCACATAATTATACGTGGTTATTGCAGGATGGAGGAGTATGAGAAGGCTCTTAAATGCTTGAAGGAGATGAAAGAGGATGGAGTACAACCAAATTCAGACGAGTACAACAAACTAATACGGTCTTTGTGCCTCAAGGCTCTTGATTGGCACACAGCTGAAAAGCTTCTGGAAGAGATGAAAGAGAGTGGTTTGTTCCTTAAGGATGCAACACGCAGCCTCATTTCTGCAGTCAAGGAATTGGAAGAGGAAGCAAAGTCTGAATCTGTTGGCGATGAAGTGTAATTTAATTATTCCTGATCCATGTTTAGATATTGTAGTACCTAGTTCTGATATCATCATCAAAGCAATATCAAGTTTTGGCTTGGGAAGGAGCAGTGGAATCTCATAAATAATAGTGTCCTTTCCCTTTATCATATGAGCCGATAATATACATTACAGACAAGATTATCATTTTTGTCATGGTTTGCATTTCATCCTTGATAAGAACAATTATTTCGTGAATCTTTCTTCCTGCAGGAAATACTTGGTTTGATTCTGATTAGCTATGAAATGTTTAAAACCATTATTTGAACTTGGTCGGTAATACTGCATAACATGCCAGGAGATGGCCTGGCCTCATCATTTTCATGTAAATGTGCTGTTGAAGTGCGGTTATATGGGTAAATTTTTTTGTTATGCACAGGAAGACTAGATCTCTACAGATGTTTGTTAGATCCTAATCGACTGATTGCATCTTTCTCCCAGGCATTTAGAAGGCAGTTAAGTCATGGCACAGTTGTTACTGCTAGTCAAGATACAATGGAGGGAATGCTGGACAGATTAATTAGGTATGTTGATATTTCAGTTGCTAATGTAGTAATGTTAATATGGAGGCTTTAATAATTAGATATTTAGTCATGATAATAACTGCAGTTTACTTGTTCTTTAATTGTTAATTGGTTCTATGCGCTATGACTTTGTGTTGGTTAAATTGATCCATTTTTTCAGTTATTAAATCAACCAGTTTGCTGCAGGATATCATAGTAAAGTAGTTTTGAAATATCAATTCCAGTCTATACTCTCTGATTGATTTTTAGCCCTCTTAAATGTATTCCACTCTCAGTAAAGACTAATAGTCATCAAAAGTTTTTACGCTTTTACCTAGTATTCTCCTAGTTGGTTTTTTATTTATTCTACATGATATGACTACATTCCTCATACCTTACAATATTTCCAGTCCATGGAATGCTACATTTAAGAAATTTTTAAACTTACTAATGTACGTCTCAAAATCTTAAATAATAGATAATTAGTTAATACTTTTATACCATTAACTCCTATGATTAGGGGCGGAGCTAGAATTTTGATTCAGCATGGGCAATAATATAATATAAATAATAAAATTTTATAATCATAAAACACCACAAAACAATTATTTTATAATTATTCTTTTTGAATCTTCATATTCTTCTGAACCCTTTGTACAATAGCTTAATTATCCATGGTTAGAAATATATCTCTCTCTACCTGGATAATAATATTATCATTCATCCAATCATCACTCATTCGATTATGGAACCTATCTTTTATAATTGTTATGGTAGAAAATACTATCTCTACAATACTCACATTCACAATCGGTAAAATCAATGCCAATATCAAAAAAGCTTATAAATCAACTAGTACATAATATTTTTCTTTAACATTACTAACTTCACTGAAATATCACCAATTTTCTTTCTTATCAAAAGTCAAAAATGAATTTTGTGTACACAAACAAATTCTACAAATATGTAACTTCTTCGTACCCAATGACAGCACTTATATGGGTCCAAAAACTTAGAAAAAAAATTAAAATTATATTAGTTCCAGCCCTTTGCCTATACTAGGCCGGTTGTATTTGTATTGTATTCTATTTCAAATGATTTATCATATTCCATGTTTTTGTTTTGAAATGAAGAATCGAGATTAGAAGTATATCATACAATAAATTTAAGATTTAATATTATCAAAGTCATTCAAATTTGTGTTTGAGAATCCACTCAAAGTCATGAGCTAGAGTATTATATAACAGTATAATACAATAATATATAGTGTATATATATTTTGAGCCCAGTGTGGGCAGCTGCCCACACTGGGCCAAGGCTAGCTCCGCCCCAGACTCTATCGCTTCGCTATGATATTTTTTAAATTATTTTTTTTTAAATTCAACTTAATTAAAAATACTATACATAATATTTTTATATCAATTTTTTTATCAACTTGATGAAAATTCTTTAAACTTAATTAAAATCATCTATTAAATATATACTGTAACAATTTTGAAGCATGAATATTGAATAACCATACAATTGATGGAAAAATCCGATAATAATATTTTTAAAGCAAGCCATTAGTGTTACTTTCAAAATATTTTAATTGGTTAAGTCAACTAATTTTTTTTTTTAGTATGATTAGTTCAGGTCAGATCCCCTGGATAACTATCACTGGATCATTCCTGGTCCAATAATGATGGGCCATTGGATCATATCAAGATCAGACAAGTACATAGATCTTGATGTGATCGAACGGCCTACTATCACTGGACCAGCGATGGTCCAGTGATGGTGGTCCAGAGGATCTCGACTATGATTAATTATGAGTGTCATTCAGAAGAAAAATTATTACAAATACACTATAACTAGAATTGAACCGTTGATATTTTACCATTGCACCATAACCCTTATGGCAAAGAAGCACTTACAACCGAAGCACTTACAACCGATAATGTATCAATCTAGCGTTATTTACTAATCATTCATTACTAAAAATTCACGTGAGTTTAATTTGTCAAAATAGATACTCAATCCTTGTATGTCCTGCAGCTGTATCCTCGGGGCTTCTTTCAATTATTAATTTACAAAAATTAGCATCAACTCAAAAGAGTTATCAAAATTAATAGGGATAACAAATAATAAATAAAAGGAAAATTTATTTACTTTAAACTCAGTGTTCGTCTCTAATCAAGCACACAAACTCCATCTCACAATCATGGCGGAATCATTCAACAATCTCCTCCTCCCTCATTGTCTTCACGTCCCATCTTATTAAACGCATCTCCAGTCCACTTCTCAGCACAGATGCCGAGGCCTCTGCCTTCCTCCCCCTCTCATTCATTGCATCTCTTCCATTTCTTAATGCTTAATGTTTGTTTCCTTCGAAATAAACAGCTCGCCGATGGGAAAGAAAGAATAATGACTGGCGGTGGTGGTGGCGGTGGAGGAGGCTGCGCAGGAATTAAAGGTGGGTGGATTTGTACTGGAAAAAAAAGCGGAAGCATTAGGCCATTGATGATGCTGCCTTTTTGCTGCAACATGAGCATTTATTATATCTGTAGAAACAATGTTGTATCCTCATCAAACCTCGGTCGATAAGGTTTAAGTTTCTCTTCCTTGTATGTTTTACTTTCTGATTCAGAGTTCTTAAACGGCACAAAAACAAAAGAAAAAAAAAGTTTATGATTTGATAGAAAACAGATAAATATATATATTTTTTTAATTTGTTAAGAGATAAATTTAAACTATTAAATTTTAAGTTCATCAAAAGAGCTGACCCCCTTGTCATTAGTTTCTAGCTATTCCGCTAAGAACAAGCTAAAGAGCAGCATCAGTTTTTCAATTGTTGAAAATTATGGCAATTATCACTAATATTATGCACGAATGCTAATTAAACTTCAGTAAAAAGAAGAAAAGGGACATAGAATTATCATCTTAAGGATTATGCACAACTGCAAGAAAAGAAAAGGACAATACAAGGGTGATGATTAAACTTCAATATGTCCAGAGAGAGAAAAGGAAAAGAAAAAGAGATGAAAACAAACATAGAATTTTTCACTTTTCAGCACCCTTCTTGTCCTCTGTTCCATCAAAAGTTGCTTCCTTGATCAATTATGTAATGGATTGGGACCAGTAGGCACCATTCTCTTCTCCTCCTCATCAACACCCAAGCTACCATTAACAGCACTCTTTCCTCCCTGAAGAATTCCACAAGCATCGACTACCACTCTTTTCTCTGTTTTCAGTCTCTCTTCCTCCGCTTCATGCCTCTGCTTCAGTCCTCCAATCTCTCGACTTAAAACACCAGAAACAACAAACAATATTAAGAATGAAACCAAAGCTGCTGCAGCTCTTCTCCCCCTCATTTCCTATTATCGAGTAAAACAGAGGAAGGTTGTTGAGGAACCGGGAAAGAAGTAAGGGAGAAGAATAGGAAGGAGAAGAAGAAGAGGGAAAAAACTGAAAAGAAAGTATGAATTGAAAGGAGTCAAAGAGGAGCAATAAGTGAGTTTCCTCGTAGAGGCAATATTTGTGCTATGCGATGCATACTTTTCCATCGTCCTCGATCAGTGACTCCACCAAACAGCATTAATGAACCTTCAATTCTGCAGCAGAGTGAGTAGGGAGAGAGGAGAGAGCAAGAGGAGGAGACAAAGCCTGGTCTGGGATCTAAGCGATAGGGTAGAAGTCGGAGAGAGACAAGAGTAGCGTTCAAATTCCATTCCATTCCATTCCTTCGATTCAATTCTTCCTCTACACCTGCGGGTTTTTGTGTGGGTGGAGTGGTGTTGGCTTCCTTCTGCATGTACTTTGCTTTTCTGCTCTTTAATTAAATAATAATGCACAGGTTGTTGGCAACAACGACAGAGACATTAATAGTTAGTAAAGGAATATGAATAATAAGAAACGACAATAAATATATTTGATGTTAACATGATCTGCAAAGACTGCAAACTAGACCGGTTGAACACTTCAGTTTCATGTGATAAGAATACATCAATATACTTGGCACATCCATTTTGTTACTAGAATATGAAAGGACACAATAGATTGGTACTGAAAGATTACAACAAAAACTAAACAGTTCTTCGCCTGCATCTATGCTAAGTAAACAAAGTCCAACGGATCCTCAATGCTCACGAGCGAATTCCATGCTGCCCAGGCCTGGCCATAATGTGTTTCATAACGCACTTTAGCCATAGTGATTTCGAAAAATACCATTGCAATTTTTATGAGGATGACAAACTACTACGGTCCAGGTGGGCCTTGAGGATACTGCTGTCCTGCGGATGGCAGTGGAGGCGCTGGTGGTCGTGAAGCCCCCGGCATTGGTGGGTAAGGTGCATACTGCTGCTGCTGCTGCTGGTGGTGGTGGTAAGTTGGCGGCATGTAGCCATATGGTGGGTAATGGGGTGGGAAATGCCCCTGCTGATGCGAAGGAACCATGGGATAAGTGTGCCCCTGATGAATAGGAGGTCGCTGCTCCGATCCACCCTTGCTATCGCCGCCCTCCTGTGAGGGGATTACAGCACCCATCCTCTGAGGATCCATGGAGGGGTAGAACAACCGTGTAGCTTGCGGTGGTGCAGGAATGTTGAAATAGTTAGGTGTCGGCTGCATATGGTTCTCAGTTCCAGGCGGAAGAGGCTGCAGGTTGCTCTGTTGCTGAGATATAACGGACCTTGGAAGCATCCCTGCATGAAATGCAACTCCTTGCCTTGCAGCATCATCGTCTGATGTTTCTCCCTCTGGTTTTGGGGCCTGAGGCCGTCCCCACATCAGCTTCAGTCGAACACCCTTAATGACCAGCTTGTTGGCGAGCTCCTCTGCAGCTCTTTCAGCTGCTTCCCTTGTGGTGTAAGTTACAAATGCACATGCTCTCTGAAGCACCATCCTAATGGATTCTATCTCACCATGGGCATAGAAGTTATCCCTCAGATCCTGTTCGGAGACTCGGGCATCAAGTCCACCGACATAAAGGGTCTTTATACTTTCATCATCAGGAGGATTTAGAGAGGGCATCTCCCCAGCCTTGTTTAGAAGTTTCATAGCAACAGGATCATTCACTCTGCATGCAAAAGAAAAGACCATCATTAGTTCTTACTTCTTAGACTCCATTAATAAATAGCAACAGGGTAATTCACCTTATATAATAAGAAAGAAAAAATTGAGCCAAATAAACAGAATTCTACACATTATTGCAAGAAACAATTTGCAGAATACAAGATAATTTTACATCCCACAAACTCCAGAAATAATGTTATATATATTTTTTTCACTTCAATTACAAAATTGAAATTCAAAACCATCTCTTCCCAAAGAAACCATAAGTAAACTTCATGATTCATATTCAAATGATTCTTCACATGGTCATTCTTTTATATCAGACTTATTTTGACAAATGATCCGATTATACAAATAAGGTATTAATGAAGGCGATGATAAACAAAAGCAACCAGAGAACTTGTTTTTTCTGGATGAAATGTCCCAAACCGGATTTAACCATGACACATCTACTACAACCAACCTGGTTTGGCCTCTAGTTCTCGAGCTAACCAGTTGAACCAGAAGACTTGATTCAGTTATTAAAAAACACCAGTTAGAAACAAATGGTGAAATGGACATTATTTCCAACGCGGAAGCAAATAAGCCAAAGGAACTAGATATGCATTGGAAGCAACTAAGCCAAAGGAACTAGATATGCATTTGACTAGAATAGCATGCTTGTTCATGTGCTATAGACATCAGCCAGTGAGGATGACAGATATAGAAATGGTTCAATCTCAGTATTTGATATGCATTATGATTTGTGTAACAATACCAATATGGACTCTCAGAAATTGAGATGCCAAACACCTGGATCCATACCCCATGTCTCAGATACCAAGTAACCTATTGTCCACTATGTCATTACTATCTATACTGGAATAGATTAACTAGTTTCAAACCTAAAAATGTTATATATCGATTTCCAAATAAAAAAATTCCATCCCTTTTGCTTCACAAAATATAGTGTATATTACAAATGAAAATTTAGCCATCATACGTACCCATAATATCTGTCTTTTATGTTTTGTTGAGCTAATTCACCAGTTTCAGGCATTTCATGTCGGTATGGACATTCAGCACCGCGAGTACATTCTCCACGCATATAGAAACTACAAACATGGGCTCGATTTCTTTTGTAATATGGAGTTGTCCTTTGAAGTTTTAGAATAGTATCATTTGGATGCATTTTACCATATGACGAATCATAATCTATGCCAGCTCTGGCCTGAAACAAATAAAATGTAAAGGTGTTAAGACACAAAAATAAAAAATATAAAGAGCAAAAAACTCAAGCTGGCTCAATGTTAAAAATAAATAAAACAAAACAATAGCTAGACTCAGACAATCAGCAAAGTTTGCCGCAAGCCAAGCCAGTATATTATTTTTTGCTTGATCAACATTGATCAAGGATGGTGAATTGTACACAAGCATATACCATTAGGTATCCCAGTCCAGCCGATCACCAACACTAAGAGAAGAAAAAATTTCAGCGTCCCCCAAAACAGACTAATTAAAAAATATTACCCACTTCCCGCCATCCATCCTCTGCTGAAGTACTTCTTACATTTTAACATTTATTAGATTACAGTTTAAAGTCTCACTAAAAATTGCACTTATAAGCTTTTCTGCACTAGAACCTATTCTCTTTTAACCCAAAAATGAAGTGGTGACTTTCTTAATTGGACCAATTTTCAGTACCAAAATTGCAATCACTACCATTGATAAGCACATAATTCAGCAGGTGTCTCAATTTGGTTTTAAACAATACAAACTTGAATTTATTTCTACTAAACTTCCACAATCCTAACCTAATCTCTATATAAACTACAAAAGCAGAATGTTGAGGTTTCATCCTCTATTGCCACATCAACTATCCTATGGCAATTTTAAAAAATTAAAAATGAATTCTAGAAATCCTATTAAATAACAGTGCATCTATTAACATCAACTGCTCACTCCATCCTTTAAGTATGCAGCTGCTCCCTCTATACTTTAAATATGCCGTTGTCATGACTAAACATTAATTTGAAAATTGAATGGAAGAAATGCAGCAGGGTTTTATTTTTCATGTACTCTTTGAATTTCCCTCCTCTCAGTTTAAATAGACTGTAGATGCAATTTATGAGCAGCAATAGATCTCACACTTGGAGAGACTCTGAGAGAGCCAGCAAGCACCTGGAGGATATTTCAACATGGACAAAGATTGGTGGTGGCACACCAATCAAAAAGGTTTCTCACATACACTTTCTTAAGCAAGTGCCAGATTATCAATACAACTGGTTCGTCCATACAATTAAATTGTTGATAAGAGATCAAACACAAATTTCCTTGTGAGTCATAACAATTAACAGGTCAATTGTCACTAATCTCTGTTAACCTTAATGTTGAACAAGCCAAATGTCTACTGTGATAAAGAAAAACAACGGCTAAGAAAAAAGGTGAAGGCAAGTAAACAATTCTGACAAAGTGCATTCATGACCAAAATATAAAGTCTAATATAACCGAATAAAAAGAAAGAGAAAAACATAAATGGAATACAACCAGCAGGAATCTCATCTAATGGTAGATGCAAATAGAAAAACTACAAAGATGAGCTTTTAAAGGAGTGTACCTTGCGATCATGTTCTTCAGCAAAGTACTCTCTATTCACATCACTCTTTGGAATGGCATCATTAGAGTTAATAGCAAGCGCTGTGTCCCGAGCCTGAACTGGCAACCCATATTCGAGATCTAGAATGCATACCTGACAGACATTCTTCAGCTTACAGCAAGTCTGACAAATTTCAGTTTTCTTGTACCTTGCATCACGTCCTGGCCTCCATCTGAAGACAGTAAATGGCCGCTTACAGATCTTGCATTCCTTGTCATAATCAGCCTTTGTCTGCAAAATCACAATGAAACAAACATTGATTAGGTTACTTCTAGATCAAACAATGGACACTACAACAAGAACATGAAATTCAATATTAGCTGCACAGTGCTAGAACAACTAAGTTAATCTGATCTGTTCCAAACATTAATATATATTTATCAAAGGCTCCAAAATGGGAATCCTAACACATGCTAGTCTGCCATGCATTGGTTATTGTTTCCTCTTTAAGTTATTGATATAAAGTTATTGATTTCCTGATAAACACTTATAACTAACTAAAATCGAAGAAAGACAGGTTCAGCTAGAAAAGTTTTGGTTTTGAGAAAACACACACAAAACGCTGTCCTTATCCTAGAAGTTATCAGTGACAGTACTAAGATGGTATATGATGCCGCACTAAATGCTTAAAATGAATTATGAACCTCAATACAAGCAGCAATTGATAGATTCAAACGCTACTTGAGAAACAATATCACGTGTTCCCCTAAACGAAAACCTAGATAACACCAAGGAGAAGCTCAAAAACAGTCTAACGGCCAGTAGACCATGTTAAGGGTTCGATCCATCATATGGATCTGCTTGGCTACCCTTCAGAGCACCAAAGCTCACGCGCCCCAAAAAAACCTAAATCCAATAGTATGCCCAGTGCGACCAAATCAAGCCATCCAAACGAAGATTTTTTTTCGCTGACTCATGGCTTCCTCGCGGCATGTAAAATCCGATGACGCAACATAACTTCACAATAACCTCTGCCTTAATTTCAGTTCGATGCTTCCGACCAATTACATCGAATTCCTACATAGAGATAGATAAAGATTGAAGAATACCATTCGAATGTAAGGGTTGTCACCGAGGCAGGACTCGCAGATGATGGGGAAATCGGATCGTTCCCATCCATCGGCCTGGGCGTCGCGCAGCAGCCGGTGCGCCATGGAAATCGATCCGGACGACGAGGCAGCCAAAGAGAGTGACGCAGGCCCTTAACACCTCTTTATAATAACACAACTTGACACCGCTTAACAGATTTTCCCCATCTTTTCCTAATAAAAATTATCTCAGTTTTTTTATAAAAATAATAAATTAAATAACCTTTTTAATAATAAAAATCTCCAATTCCAATTTTTAACTGTGAATATTTTTTTAATTGTGTTATTTTCAGTTTCAGTCTAGTGGCCTAGTTGCCGCGGGCCCAGGGAGGCCGACAAAATATGACCAGGTTATTTGGGCTTAATTACGGGTAGAGTGTTTGGGCTTAGGCCCAGTAAATGGGCTGACGATTAGGGTTTTGGGATGCGTTGGTTGGCCATCGGCGTAACACATCGCAGTTGCAAACTGCAGTTGCGGCTCAGGTTCCCTATCGAACCGGAGGCAGAAGCGTTGCGGTTTGTTCTTCCTCCGCTCAAATTCTTCTCCGCCGCGCTTGGAGTGTCACCAACTCATCGTCTTCTTCTTTTTTTCGCTGTTAGGGGGAATGCTGAGATAGTTGCAGGACTACTGCAGACTACGAAATAACTTTTCTGGGTTTTCTATCCTCTCTCTTTTACTCGCTTTCCCAAAGTGTCTGTTTTTTGTTCAAACAAGTTAGTCCTGAAAATTTCTGCATCTCTCTGGTGTAAGATTTGCTTCTCTTTCTACTATTTTTTCCCCTTTGATTTTGGTTTAACTTTTGGGTTTCGATACTGCTTCTCATCACGCCAAAGTTATGATGGCGAATGTTCATCATCTTCTTATATGTTGAATCGTAGGAATTGGAATGCATACTTAATGATGTTATCTTGTGCAGCTTTCATTGAATACAAATCCTAAAGCCTTTTTTTTTTAATTTGAACGTTCGTTGTGTCTATCTCTAAGCTTTTGCCTACTAGGCTACGCTCTCAGCTTCTTTCTGAGTTTAAATAGATTTTGTAGTCACTGAAGCGTTTGTCATCGATAATTTTCTAACATTTTAATAATTTTTTTATTTTCTCAAATTTTGATAATTGAAGTTGTTCGTTTCTGAATACACTTATAAACTTAAATTAACCTCAATTTATAATGTCCGATGGTGTCACATATTCTTTTGCTAGAAGAATTTGTTCGAACCCTTCAACCCTTAACTTATGTGTGCTCAAGCCAAACAGTGGCCTAGTTGATTGTTCTTGCTTTGTGTTATGGGATCATTTTATGGAAGACAAACCTATATTTACACCATTATCAAGACCGCTAAGTTGTAAGTTTATTGTTAATTGAATTTGACCTTAGTTCTACCAACTTCTTTAATAAGGTAAAGGTTGGTGAATTTTTTTCATCGAGTCTGGAAGCTACTATGTTTGCATGCCATCTTCTTCATAGTCATCTTTGTCATGCCAGATTTTCAAATAGCAATGCATGTATTGGCGGATAATAAGGAATTTCTGTTTCTAGATGTTTAC
Source organism: Kaempferia rotunda (assembly GCA_037177415.1). Lineage (NCBI taxonomy): Eukaryota > Viridiplantae > Streptophyta > Magnoliopsida > Zingiberales > Zingiberaceae > Kaempferia > Kaempferia rotunda. Next base: position 13,312 of record JBAMIB010099134.1, read on the forward strand.
AGTTTCTTAGCCTCTGTCATTTTGGCTATTAACTGAAATCTTAATCTCTGTAGGTAGTTTGTGTTCAAGTTAGAAGAAGATGGTTGTCAGAATCCGTCTTTCCAGGTTTGGTTGTAAGAACAGGCCTTTCTATCGAATTGTGGCTGCTGACAGTCGCTTCAAGAGAGATGGGAGACATCTTGAAATTTTGGGCTATTACAACCCTTTGCCAGGTCGGTGGGTATTTTCCTATATATATGAATTGCTCAATTATCAATGTAATTTAGGCTTTCTTGTACTCAATTTGGTGTTAGAACCATTCCAGTTGGTTGAAATTCGACAGTTGAAATTCTTGTTAGATGAGGTCGCAGGTCCGATGTTGTCACACCCCGAGGGGGTTCCTGCCAGATGAAAATCCGGCAGTATCTCCCCTATATCGGTGACAATCTAAAGCTTGAATACAAGTATCTCTCACCTCGGCCAACACAGCCGGAATAAACAGATAAAAATAAATAGCATTCCACGCAGTTTATAAATTTATAAAAGAAACTAAGCAACACCACGCAGTTTAATAATTCTACTCCATTACTGATAAAAAGGAAACATCGCAAAACCATAGTCCTACTCCACTACAAAGGGAAAACAACAAAGCGGAAAACAAACGACGTGGGTAGCAGACCCAAACTCGATATAAAGATCCATAAATACTGAACCAAAGCAACATAAGTCTAACATAAGGTTCTTGATAGCAGAACAAAATCAAAACCACCAAACCGATAAATAACCTCATGTGGAAAAAGGGTGGGGGACCGGCGACTGGGCACTCCTGACAGCATCAACCTGAAATATATCAACGGGGTGAGTTCCAAAGAAACTCAGCGACTATCAGCAGATATGTAGAGTACAAGAGAGCTACTAGAATCGATCATGCGTACAATATCATGATATGACAAGTAGGAGTACTACTGAACAAAAGGAGTGGAAATACTACACATACCAGAATCCGAATATCCTAACCTGCCATAAAGGACTAACCAAGCCAGAGGAATAAGGTCATCAGATCAAAACATGTATCCTGTATGCATGTCAAGCATATACCACCACAG
>JBAMIB010099341.1:0-14389 GCA_037177415.1 Kaempferia rotunda
ACTATCATATATATATATATATATATATATATATATATATATAGTCTAATCCTACATTGTAAACGATTTTTTTTCATAATTTGAACTCGTAATGGCACGGTAATAATTTCATTTTCAAACCTCCCCTACCTATAAAGAAAAACAAAACAAAACCTCAAATTAGTATTTGCAGAGTCAAAATGCAAGTAGCTATTTCTGAAACTTACTTAATTGATCCCAAAAAAAATCAGTAATAAATAAATAAGTTGTCAATCCTAAAAGCAGATAACAGACTCATCCCATACAAAGGATTCTGTGAATGAATATATCGATTATCAAAATTTACATGGTTTGGAGAAAGTTGAGTCATGAAACCAAACTCACTTTCATGATATCAGTCGTCCCATACAAAGTCCATTCTCACCAGTAAACTTCTCAGATACATGCAAGGGATCCTTGACAATCTTCGTTGATGATTTATAATTTCATATTAGTAAACAGCAGCTTAATCGTGTACTGTAACTGCTGAAAAGAAGAGAGAGAGAAAAGTTAAAGATATCAACAATAACCTCACAGATTAATCTTGTATTCGCGATTGCATCAACAAAAGATATTTAATAACTAGCATTATAATAAAAATAATAATAATTTAGTTTGCATAAAGCTCAATGGATGAAAAATATATTTAAAAAAAACAAGTACTGTGAAATATCTATTTACACGTAGGATTGGTAGTCGTAGCCTTACTCGAGATGAGACGTGAGTGTAATGGCTTGGAATCGATTGTCAACAATAAAACATCTGATTTTTTGAAATTGTGTGTGTGTGTGTGTTTATAGAAATGATACCTGCTATGAATTGAGATAGCACATCGCTTGTGCCTGAAGATAAAAGGAGTCCTTGTATTTCCTTCCACTCCCCGGGTGAACTCCATTTTTGTTCCAATCCTCTCTATGTATCCAAGCATCACGAGTAGCATCCAGGATACCAAGAATCTGAAATTCCAAAAAGAAGTCATGCATTAATATCCTTTAAACTTCCTATATACTGCCAAATATTCTCCACAAATTAAACAGAACATAAAATAAGTCCCTTCAGGCTTCAGATATATTTTAGTTTAATGCACAAACTGATCTATCAATCTACAAAAACATTTCTATTCAAATCTGAACCATATTCCATTCCAAATAAAGCAATTTTTGCAGCACAAAACTGAGAATCAGACATCCATATTATGGAAAGGAATATCAACATAAAATGGTTAGAAATCTATACTTGCAATACTCATACCCAAATTTAAATTACGGGATTGAAATGCCTGACTTTTGCATAAAAATATGACCATGCAAACACCTGTATACGCCTATGCATGCATCTAGATCTGTTTGTCTTTCTGCATGAAACAAATGTCTCATGTATTAGGTAATGAAAAATTTGTTGCTTGCTTTACATGGAGTATGCAATGCAAGGGTTTCCCATTCAACGCATGGTCTAGCAAGCAATAACATACTAAACCTTACCATTATGTGTATAAACTGTTTTTATGACCAAAATCTATGTATCCCAAGTTGCTCCAATAAATCAGGACCCGGTCCAATTTTGTAATAATCTTAAGAGACTATTTTCTGCTATTGAGCAATACATGAATAAGATATTCCCCCATCATCTTCTCCCGTAGCTTCCTTCGCATAACTTTTTGCATACTAATGGGGTGGGCCCATTCGGGATGGTGGCAGGGAACAGGAAAGGTGAAGGATGGAGTGGAGGGATGGTTGTGGAGGATGACAAGCAAAGGGGAGGTTGAAAACGGTGGAAGATGGGGGGAAGGGGGGCACTTTTTCCATTGACTACAAGAAAGTTTTCCATCAACTGCTCTTTTATCTCAGGCCAAAAACACCCCAAAAGATATTTTCCGGGAAAACATTTTCTACGAGACAAGCCGACCCTTATTACAACTTTTGTTACTAAGCACATTTGACCATTAGTTACCTAGAAGAAATGCATTCAGTAGGGTAAAATACCAACGTTTAATCTACATTTCACTTTGATGAATTCAATAGAAAGACCTAAGTCATGCTAAGCACAATGTAGAATAAGCTTATCCAACATTGCTATTCCACCTGTGACCCAGGTATGTGCAATTAACTAGAAAATCCATCTTGGTTCCAAGCACTCTAGGGAAATCCAACAAGGATATTACTTGGTAAAAAGACTAATACCTCATCATTCGAATATGAGCACCAGGATTAGTTTGGCACCCAGCAATCTAGCCTATAATTGTCATTATTGCATAAGCATTTTTAGATGTGGAAGATAGATCCAACATGACATGATGTGTAAAAATATAGAATATTCCCAAATTAGTATAAATAAATAAATAATCTGAAAAGGACTAATTTTCAAAGAAATGGTTGGGAAGCTTACCGCACCGCCTTTCCATGAAACAAATATCGGGTTTGTTCTGGATTGGAGTACCTATTCACATTTATGTTGAAACCAGTCATTTGGACAAAGAACAAAGATGCACAAGAAACGAAGGTAAAAAGATCATAACACCACGTCAATTGTTTGCATAAGAGCTTTGTATGAAATTGCAATAATATATCAACAAAATAGGCCTTCAGATCAGTGTTAATGTGAACCTACATATCTGTAATTTAAAAAATCACTTTTAACAAACAATTCCAGCAACTAGAAAATCAGGAGTTAGCAATCATAACATCAATATGCAAGATACGGCATAGCACTTTTTGTTGAAATAAATATGTAGGCAGACATAATAGGATGCAAGTCAACAGCCCAAGAAAGCCAGCTCAAAAAATCTCAAATGAAAACTGCCCAACCGTTTGCCTTTGCAGCAGATTAAGGCAAACTTACTAAATGCAACATATCCTTGGATACATGTGTTCGTACTATATGCCTTCCCTATCGGAAGGATATGTCAGATACCCGTCAGTGGTTGGAAATTAAGAATAGAAGAAAATTATTTTAACCTACTATACCCTGAATTAGTCAAACACTTAAAAGTCAAAATACCTTTAACTAGAAACCCTCATTATAACAATTAGTGATTTAGGAAATATTGCAGCTGATGAAAATGACTGCTTTGACTCTCTTGCTTAAAGTAGATCTAATCAAGAATAGGGCAGGATAGCATTTAATAAAATCTGAAGTCTGAACATTACCTTCAGAATCTGAAAGAATGGATTATAAAATGAGTTAACAACAACAGCAATCAGCAACAAGCTATGCTTCAAATATTAGGAGAAAGATATAAGGATCTTCTTAGAAATACAATAAGATCTGTTTAACCTTCCACTCACTAATCCAACTTGCCTTGAGTATAGAATGTAGAAAAGAAAAATAGAAAAGGTAAAGATGACATTCATTGGAGCGTGGACCAATCTAACATCAATGGTAGAACCAAACATCTATTATAAGTATAATTTTGACAAAGTAAAAACAATCCAGTAGTATCAAGTAATCCTGCTCCTGCAGATCTTGGAAATTTCTATACAATACAAGTTATAGTTCCATTAGTGTAATTCCAATGGAATACAGTAAAATGGGATGAATATGATACTTGTATTGATGTTATTGTGTAAAGAGACATGGAAGTATAATAGGACTCAACCTAAAACCCTAAACCTAAACATTTAAATGTGGAACTAAACCTACTACAAACGACTCAATATCTAATAACTCTAATGCCCCATCAAGCTAGAGCATAAATGTTATCTAAGTCTCACTTGTTACAAGACCTAAAAACAGAATTGAACAATAGTGAAACTATACATGCATGCAAGCGAAAAAGCTTAGGAGATAGTTGACAGGACACAAGCATTCGTATCTTGATGTCAAATTGACATGTCAACAAGGTGAAAGTGAAATGAGACCCCAAGAACAAGTCTTTCGAGTGGACTTTTCCTTGTGGAGGTATGCAACAAACACACAAAAAGAGAGGAAATCACTCAATGACGGTCCTGGTGGAACCTGATGTATGAAGCAAGACACCCAGAAGACAAGTTTCTCAAGTTTGCTACTCCTGACAATAGTACATACAATAGCACACAGCAGACTAAAGAAAGCAGAGAAGTAAAGCACTCAATATAGTCTCTAATGTGGCTGAGAGGATATCAGCCAACAAATAGATGTTGCAAGAAGATGAAGGACGACCATTGTTGCTGAAGGCAAAGAGAGTAGGATAGGAAGATCTTCATAAGTACTTAGGTGGCAGCAAGAGATGTCTTGCATGCTTGGAAGAGGAAGACTTGAAGTTGTGTTGGGCCACTGTTAATGGCACAGAAACAAGGAGTTATACTAAAATGCTGAAGAAAAATGCTGATTTATATGCTGAAATCCAAATACTTTGCCAATGAATAACCAAGGTCGGTGTCATCCTCTCCCTCTGTATTTAGACAAGGAATCAGATCTGGTGGGAGATGAGAAGCAGCGAGCAAAAGTCCAACAAGACCTTATTCGTGGTAGAGAATAATAGGGAAGAGGTCCTAGACAAGGCTGGATCTAGCCTCTGCTGAAAATAGGATGCAAAGGTTGGAAGAAGAGAACACAAAGGCACAAGCACGAGCCAGAGTGGGAATGATGGGATGAAGAAGGCTACAGATCTGCCAGATTTGGTGCAGAGGTTAGTTCAACAACTTTCTAGGCAAAAGATCGTTGTTGAGATTCAGAGATACCAGAGAAGCTGAAAAGGAGTCAAGCACTTGAAAAGAGCTGCACAGATGTCTGAACAGTCTTCGCAATATGAGGTGACGCCAAAGAAGGTGACACAAAGGGGGCTTACATTGCTGGGTTGCTACAGAGGCACTATTTTATTGGTAAACTTGCACAGCAACTGGAGAAGTCATCTGAGATTTCGGAGGAATGGTTTGCTGGTAAAAATAATCAAAGGAGATGAAAAGATCGAAACAAAACCCAAGACTAAAGAGTGAGGACAGAAGATGGATACTGTAAAATAGGTGAATAGTGGCCATCCCTTAACTGAAATCGATGGCCTCCCTGATCATAAAAATCGATGATCTCCCCCTGCAGGGATTTCCTTAGGAAAACCTAAACCTAGGAGAAAAGGGTTCTGATACCATGTGATATGGGATGAAAATGATGTTGTAGTGATGTTATTGTGTAAAGAAATACCTGTTATATAGTATATATGACACAACATAAAATCTGAAACCTAAAATATTCAATGTGGAACTAAAATCACTATACATGTCCCATAATATCTAATTATCTTTAACAAAACTTTGCACAATCAGACCAAGGTATCAAATTCAAGTGCTAGCATCTGAAACAATTTAATTTGACTTGAACATTTTTCTATGAACAGATAGTGTTGAAAGTGATGAACACCAAAGTGGCACAAGTATATAACTATTAAGTTAAAAGGCACTGATATTTACAGAAAAGACTAAGCTAGGCAAATACATATTCATATGATTACCTCTACAGTATCAATTGCTTCATTTGACGGAATGGCTTGCAACACCCTGAAACAAGTAAAAACTTAATACATCAATATGAATAATTCAAGAATGATAAAATGCTAGAACTACTAATCATTCATCAATATGAATAATTCAAGTATGATAAATGCAAAATTTTTGCAATATTCATGAAGAAAACAATCAAGGGATTACATTTAATCTGGTATTTAATTACTAATATGAAAATTCAATTCAAAAATTTCCATGACAGAGACCATGTTGCTATGATGGAGGATTCAGAAGTTGCCAAGAACCTGGGAGATATATGTGGAGATGATACTGATCTCACACTATAAGTGAAGTGTGATGATTAAATACAAGGTGAAATGTATATCACTAAAGGCAATCATTCTGCTCAAAAAGCAAGGCATGGTAGATATAAAATATAGATAAACATTAAGCTCCCTTATGATGAATATAAAAAAGGAAAAGGAAAATGAAAATGATTAGGTTTAATAAGCTCTGAATTTTTCCAGTTTTCTCACAAGCCAGTGGTTTCAACAGCAAGTTCACTGTATTTCTGTTAAATAAAAATAATGTACACCGTGTGATTCAATATTCCCTCAAGACAATTTTGTTATAAGCTCAGATTGTATTGTCTGCCGTTGGGTTCTTCCTTTCTAATGATAGTTGTTCGGGGTTAACCTAGTTTGTCCACCATAAATAAGGAGAGCCTAGTATTGAGACCCTTTTCTAGGCAGTACAGACCAAATTGGACTAATTATCCATAAATTAGCCAGAGAGATGCCAGCAGAGAAGTCAATCAGGTTCTAATTTCTTGCTTCCCTCTTATTGAATCCAATAGTACTTCCCTTTCTTTTCTTCTTCCTAGACTCACCTTTGTTGACAGTAGCTATTATTTTCCTGTCTGCCACTTTCACACAAGAGGCATGGAGTTATCTGAGATTTTCCCATAGGGTGTCAGATCCTTTCTTTTAATTCCTTCCATCCACATACAGGATGTTAAGTCCTTTTACACCCTTGTCATGACAAAAAATAAACTCATCCAAATGAATGGGTATAAATATCTCACCTGATGTATTTGGTTGTTTTTGGAACCTTCCAAATGACAGCACTCCCATCTCAATGCTTCCAAGAAATACACTAAGGCATTAGGCTCTGAACATTAGGCACCTTTATTAGTTGAGGTGAGGCAATTTTATCCAATTGTAAGGTTATGCACCTGGGGACTAAGCACGAGACATAAAAATGATGCACAATAATTTATATCTTGTTATCTTCGTATATCCTATTTGATTTCTTGTATGTGTTTCTCTGGTAGTCAACTGAACCTTGGTATTTTCTCCATGATCCACCACAAGACAAAAAAGAGAGAATGTTTAAGGATTATAAACTTTTTCCTGGTGAGGATGATTACACCCTTTAGATAACTTGAATTTCTAATATCATATGACTAGTTGCAATGATAGTGATACTATTTCTTTTGAGAAATATGACAGTATTTTATATGGATACAAATATTACAATTTGCAAATGTTGACCATGTGACTGATTTTTTTTTTAGAATAGTTTACAAATAATATGGACTTTAAGGATTTATTATATTTGTGTAATTCCGTGGTTGAATTTCTTTTAGAATGGTTTTAGAATTTAAGTGTTGTACCAGTGTAAATTTTTGTTATATCGATTTTGTGTGTGACTGTGTTATATCAGTGTACAATTTTGTGTGCGTGTACCATTGTGTGTCAGTGTTACTCAGTGCTACGTCACAAGTACTTGACAATACGTGTGTTATATCACATATAGTACTTGAATGTATGTGTGAATGGCTGCGTGCACTCTTGTGTTCTATCAGTGTGACTGTATGTTATCTCACATGTCTTTTTTGTGTGCATTTGTGGGTCTCTGTAAATTCCATCTTCACTTTCACATGTGAGCACCAGATCAAAACTATATATGTTTGTTTGGATAAGAAGAAAGACAATATCAACCTAAATGATATATTGAAATATCACTAATGCCCTAGCAAATTAAACTATTAAATAAATAAGCAATAGGGAGCATTTGCCCGCCCCTTTGAGTTTATCATTATCTTGCAAAATACATCCTAGAAGTCATAATTAAAATGCTTCTCAAATTTTAATTATGCCAGAATGCATCCAGAACTTAAGTTTTCCTAAGATACCCTAGGAATTTCAGTATTGAAAAAAAAGGAAAAAAAAAAATTGGATATGATTTGTAAGGTTCAAGGGCATTTTGATAATTGAAATTCTGGGAGTTCATGGTTTTAGTAAACCGAAGTGTCAAGACTGGTCGTATTTTGCATAACGAGGGTAATTTTGAAGGGCTAAGTGTGATAAAAAAAAAATGTAGCAATTATACATCAAAAAATTATATAATAGTGCCAGAAACATCTCAGCATTTGTTCATAATAAAGTCAGAATGGAGAGATGCTATGTGCATATAAGGATGTGTGACAAAAGGAAAAAAGACAAACAGTACAACATAAGACACAAAAAATTAAGATATCAAAGATGAAAACAATAAGATACTAAGATGGATGTATAACGTAACTGAAAAAAAAAAATAGTAACTACCAAAACGAATTAGTTGTAGGTCTACTAAATGAAAAAAGAAAGAAAATAGATTAAGATGGTATACATATGCTAGTGAAATAGTCTTGCATAGAGGCGAATGAAGTATAAGATCCATGTAGTGAATGCCAAATGGTAGGGTGTAGGATCAAAAACGCTAGAGGGGGGTGAAGAGCGTTGGTGGTTTTTTCACGTTTTTCGTAAAGCTATCGAGTTGAAATGCAACGGAAAATAAGAGAGCAGATAGAGAAGGAGAAAAGACACACAGGAACACAAATATTTTTACTTGGTTCGGAGCTTGTGGCGACTCCTACTCCAAGGCCATCACGTGAGAGTGCTTTCGTTAGGCAATTACTAATAAGTCAAGAAGTTACAAATACAATTCGAGTTTCGAGTTTAAGTACAAGTAACTGAAAAAGTAAATGATACCGACGACTTCGAAGTAGGCCTTGAGCGTAGTCGTCATCGAAGCAGCGTTCAGGCGTCGTAAAGTCGTCGATCGAGCAGCGCGCAGGATAGAAAGTTGTAGAGAATGATGTCTCCAAGTTGCTGGTCTGAACACCTTCTTATAGCACCTTCCCAGGGCACCCGAACCATGTTTCGACGCCCCCATTGGGACCAACGTGGCACTCTCCCGTCAAAAGTCTATCCCTAAGACTTATCCACCTCCCGGCGCCCGGACCCGATCCGGACGCCTAGAGCACTATGTGTGTTGGCCAATCGAAGTGCTTTGGGTGTCGAAGCCGCACTAAGGTCGCCCTGACCAAGACACCCGAACCGATGCTTACTGTATCCAGGCACTTGGATACCTAGTTTCCAACCACTCGTTCTCCTGCACTACAAGTTAGTCCAAACAAAATATAGTATAAATCTAACCGTTTCAGAACTGTCCGATTTTAACTTTCAGATTTTCCGTGAAACCCTAGGTCGAACCGACGCCTACTGTTCCCCCTCGGAGAACACATCCTCACCTACTCCTTCCATGAGAGTTTACTTGATGTCAAACTGGTCCTCGGACCGTTTGGGTTTTTACTTAATATCAGAGACTTTAGAACTTTCCACTGGACATCCAAACCCCGATCCATCCAGTCTTCTCGCCTTGTGTCTGCAACCTCCAGGACTTCCACCTAGTATCCTCAACCCTTGGATTTTTATCCTGATGTTCTCAACCTGTCAACACTTTCCGCTTAGTTTCTCAGACCAGGACTTCGATGCCTAGTCATAACTAGGGCTTTCCACATCCCTAATATTCACTAGGATTTTTACTTTGTCTATGTTCACTTAGGACTTTCTTGAACACTCAGTCAGACTTATTAGATCACAACACACCTTAACTTTGAACCTTTTACCATTATCAAAACCAGGCTCGATTAGCCGGTGCTTCCTACACCAACTGGGAGAAACACAACATGTGGGTTATGCCTTATGAGCAAAAGAGATCTTAACCAAGTTAAACAAGCGTTAACACTCTAAAATCCAACACAAATTATGTCATCTATTCAAGTTTTATACATTTTTTTTCTTTTACATTGAATACATGAACTATTTAAACAAGGATTTAGATTATCCTGCCAGTTTAATTTGTTGGCAACAGATGAAAAGAGGATTTAGACTAGCAAGCAGAATGATAAGTCAACTTTTTATGTTACAAGGTTGGTTTAGAGAAATTATTTTAAAAAAATTGTGGACAACGAACCTCTCTTCAACAGCTCCAACAAGGCCCGATGTCAAAGATACCCCTCCTATCTGTAACAAATTAAACACACTGAACAACAAGAATCATAGATGTACTCAACTAAGAGCTCAGGACCTCACCAGTTGTATGCTGCAAAACATCTTTCTTTTGAGGTCAAGCCGCCCTGAAAACTCAGTATTGAAACTAAGAGTTAGCTACACCAATGAACAGATTTAAAGCTTTCAACAAAAGTCAAATACTCTACCGGTTGAAAGTATACTGCTAGTAATTGCTTCAGCGAGTCCAAGATTATCATCCTTTTTAGGTCTGGATGGAATTACAGGGTAACTATCCCACATGTTCAGACCATTATTAACACCCAGATACAGATTATCAGCCATGTCAGGTCTCCTAGATAATTCCATATGCCATGTATCTTCCAGCATGTCCTCATAGTCATTGAACCTAGTAAAAATGGCCACATGGAAAACATAATATTGAACTATACAACATCAAGGTGACTGTTACAAGGATCTCACCATGGGCGAGGAGGTTGCGGATACTCTTCTGTAACAAGAAGTGTGGGATAGAAAAGGCCCATAGGAGGAACCTAAAGTATTTGTCATCGTGTTAATTGTAATTACACAACTACTTTTTGAAACTAAAACAAGGTGAACCTAAAGTATTTCTTCTCATCAAAATGTCAATTGTAATTATACCACTACTTTTAGAAACTAAAAATCACAAGCTTCTTAGCAAACTTTTATGTCAATTGTCAATCAAGATGGAATGACTTAGTCGAACAAATCCTACCTGCTTTTTGTCTGTATAGCCATTGAATAGAGAGCCCTACTTGTGAATCATGCAACATTACAAGTGAATAACTGTATTGCTTAAAATTAATACAATAGAAGAACCAGAGAAGGTATTTGTAGATAAATACTGGTTCCAATCCTGACAAACATTTATCACAATTGGTTTCAATACTGATTTCTGAAATATGTTAGATGAAGCAAGTATATCCAAGCAAGTTGGTAGAACAACAATTTGTTCTTTCCATGGTAAAGCTAGACTAGAACATCCAGGTTATGTCACATGTCGACACAATTTTATCTGTGTACATTGGTTATCTTTTTAAATAAATAACCAGCAACTAAGTGGAGGAACAGCATCTATAATCACTAAAGGAAGTAATGGTAAATCCAGTTCTGTAGAGAAAATTGAAAAATGTAATAAATTGATGTTTTTCTTTAACTGACTAAATAAAAAAGTTGTAATAGGTGGTGAAGCTGCAGTCTTATCATCCCACAAATATAATGAAACTATATTCCTCCTTTATGAGATCAAATAGGTAGCAAAAAGATGACTTCATAGACAACAATGTCTACGGTGTTATTGATGTCATCCATACACTCAAACACAAAAAATACCATACATTGAGGGCCGATAGTCGTGTCTTGTGTGAACCAACAGGCCTAGTTGCATCAAAGGAATGAACTATAGCCACAGCATCAAACTCTCCTTCCTGCCAAAACAGATAGTTCACAATAATAATAAAGAAAAAAGGGCAAATAATGAGCCTAATATTGATATTTCTACCAACCCCAATACAATCCTTAAATAATAATCAAAAGCAACTCCAGTAAAGAAGCTTCTTTATAAATGATTATAACTGAAACTAATTTGTATGCGTTTGAGACATTTAAGCCTTCATAAAACACCACAAAAAAAACGTGGCTCGTCCTCATGAACCAGTTTAGCTGTGTAGTATAAGGATGAAGGTTGGTGCCAGAACCAAAATTCTAGACCAGCAAGGAGTCGACAGACAGTTTCCATTTCAAAAATAGAAAAATCCAAAGAAATAGAGCAGAATCTCTCTCCCCAAATATGAATTACAAATGCTACATATAAGCATGGGAATCTGTCAATCTGATGCAATTTATTCAGATATATCAACTCACATATTACCCCCAAAATATCATTAAAGCTGCTTTAAAAGTAGGTGCACGTACACCAGGTGCCAAGCTTAATTTCATTGGAATACGATTGAGTTAAATCAAGAAGTTGATTAATTTATTTTTAACACCCTACTTTAACCCCACATGAAATAGAGCTTAGATGAATGAGATACTATTTTTTTGAGTTAGCTATTGAGCTGACAAGATTAATGATTCTCTTTCATTTGAGTGGAAATGATTGCTAGTGTACTGTGAGTTAGACTTTGGGCCTTAAGGAGCACATCAAAGCCTTAAGTAGGAGATAGTGTGAGACTCTAATTAAGTCTCATGTATAGAGTTGTGGAATAAGTGTGCTCATCAGCTTAAATGAGTGAATTACTATTAACTATGACTTAAATGTTTTAAATCAATGACAGAACCCAACAAGTTTATGGGTTTGTTGTTACATATGGGTTATATGTTACAATGAATAATAGGGATGGTCTAATCTTAGCCATGATAAGACGATTGGAAAGGGTTGTTCATATGATGCCAAATCCTCAACTAGGACACACATGGTGATTATGTATGAATTTGCACTATAAGAGTTTTGAGTCTTGACCGAGACTTCGTCGGAGACTCTAACGCCCTACTTTTGTCTCACACAGAGAATTATGGGCTAAATGATGATATTTTTAAGAGTAGACTAGTAACCTATTATTAAGTTCAACTTAAGGATTTGAACCATAGATTTAAATTTCATTTCTTATCAGTTGACACGGATAAATTTTCATGTCCTACCAACCAACACACGAAATTGACATGAAATGACACTTTCACCTCAACGACAATAGGCAATGACAAGTCCATGCAAAATCTATCACCTTCGTGTATTCGTGCAATAGTAATGACTTTTGTGAGGTCCTGAGACAACAAGGGCCTCGTACATGATCCGCAATGATCTTAAGGGCTTCACTCGTGGTTAATGACAACACTGAAGGCTTTGCTCATGATCTGCAATGATGCCAAAGACTTTGCTTGTAACCCATGATGATGTTAAGGCATTGATCATGCTGTGTGACAATGACAATTTGACAAAACCTTAGCTCTTGGTGTATGATGCTCTATTAAAGGTCTCACCATCTCCTACCTCCACTCTTTCCCTCTTCTATTCCGCCTGCTCAGCGCACCCCGACACCAGTACTCAGCAGGTTCCACACATATCGAGTTGACCAGGCACTAAGACACCGATTAAGGTCAAAATTTCAAACCTTGTTTTAGTCCAATGATTGGTCCTAACAAAGTCAATACTATTCCCTCATCTGAATGGATAATTACTATGTTATATTAGCTTGCTCAATCATCATTAAAAAGCATGTAACTGACGGCAACAATAACATACAAGAGCACAATTCACACAATGTAGAAAACTCACTCTAATCTGACAATAAGACTCCTTGATTTTGTTGAGCATTAACATGTCAATTGGCTTTGTCAACGGATTGGTTTGAATAGGTGGCCAAGTCTGATAGTAATGTTGTACCCATAAGAGGCACCTCGAGATGTCCTGTGTAAAATATTATAGCCAGAAGTTAGATGTACTCCAAACAGTGAGTAATGAAGTAACAAGAAATATATATAATATTTGTACAGGATGAGTAATTAACAATATTTAACTACTTTCTATTCGGACCTTCATATTTAAATGAAAAATGTGAAGTCTAAACTAAAGTTCAGTAATTGATTTCCGAAAATTCCAAGCCTCTGAATGTTTGATAAATTTTTGATTTAATAAACCCCACATATTGATGATAGACCAAAATTAATAAAATTTTGATTTAATAAATCCCTCATATTGATGATAGACCAAAGGGAAATTATCCTTCGTCAAGAAAATATCCTGCATATTCATTCAATATGATTGAGCTGGTCTGGATGTCATTAAGACAGACCTATGGTTGAACAATTAGGATTCAGTTGTTGCCATATAAAATACCATTTTGGGAATTTGATGCACCCTAGAAAAACTCAATGATTTGAAATCCTAGGTTAGGGAGAGCGTTTTAAAACATTGCTCCTAATATGCGTAGTTGGTTTATTACTGGTGCGTTTGACTATTTTTGAAATTGCAAGTTAACCAAGTCTAAAGTGCAGATGCAACAATTATGGTTTGAAATACGGAGTCATACCGCTCGAAACGAACAGTATTTCCGGTCGTCGCAACCTCACTATGTTGCGGAGGGTGCCGTGGCCCCACGGGGGCGTGGAGGGTGACACGGTCCACCACGAGATCACGACACTTGCGGATGATGTCGCAATTCAATCGCGATTTTTTTTAAGGTTAATTTTTTTTATTTTCCAAATAGGTATTAATTATTATATAATTGTTAATTATATATAATAATTATAAACATAATATATTATTAATAATAGTTATAAAAATATTAAAAATTATTTTAAATAATTTTAAAAATTAATAAAATAATTTAAAATTGTTAATATATATTGAAAATTGAATGTGAATTTAAATAATCTAAAAAAATTCAAAATATAATTGTTAAACATTTCAAATAAATTTTGAAAAAATTAACAATGTACAAATACATATAAAAAATAATCTAAGACCTTCAAATAATTTTATAATTATCTTAAGCCTTTGAAATAATTTTATAATTTTAGATTTAAATTTTGAATTTTGAGAATACTTATTTTTTAAATATTTTTATAAAAATTAGATCG
>JBAMIB010099446.1:0-25968 GCA_037177415.1 Kaempferia rotunda
GATCCTGGAAAAAAGGAAAGAGATTGTCGATGACTAGAAGTACGTCTTCTTCATTAAGATCCTGGAAATATGGAGCAGGCAGTCAAACCAACTCTCTTACGAGCTCCCGGCGGTTCATTCATGTGACCATCGACTAGAGCATTCTGCAAGATTGGATTCATTAATGAGCCTACTCCGAAAAATAGGGATAGGCACTTTGGAACATAGTACGAGAGAGAGAAAAAAAGACAACAACACACAACAACAAAAACACTAGAATCAGACTGAATAAAGAAAGTATATCAATAGCCCGGTCGAAAGACTCAATACTCACTCTCTCGCGCGTCTTGTCTTATTAATATGTGCATGATGGTATGTATTGATTGTTGTCTCTTTCTTGAGGTCTCCGGTCGAGCCTATCAGTCATCGAGACTCGTAAGCTTACGCTTTTCCCCGGCCCTCTCGGTCGAGCGCTCCCCCGACCCGCAGCAGTAGTGAATGTAGGCCCGGCCTCCGTCGCACATGATGTGCTTTGACCGTCGAGCCTATCCGCGTCTCCACTCTCGCACTCTCTCTTCTGGCACAATCGGTGCTTTTATTCATATACTCAATCGTTTCGACAGCGGCTTCTACATCGCACTTGAACATCTTCATACTATATCGCCCTGCTTTTTTCGTGCTTTTTTCCGTGCTGATGTTGTGCAATGATGCGATCTCGGGCCTCACACTCAATTGAGTGGAGCGACTTCACTGTCTTTCGCACACTCGTATATTGGTTCTGGTCTTGAGTCTTGATGACGTGTTTTATCGCACGTAATCGCACTTTCGATGGAGCGTCCTTGGCTTGGGCTGCTTGGAATTGAGTCTGATGCTTGTCTGAGTACGGGAAAGATGAAAGCATCGAAAGATAAAAAAGAACCCGAAACGCACGCGAAAAGCTACGGAAGCAGCGATAGAATACAAGAAGGAAAGCATATCACCAGAGAAGTTGATCACCCTAAGAACTAAGGGAGTGGTTCGATTCCCTTTAGTTAGCGGGGCAGCGTGACGCTCTCTTTCGAGGAAGAGTCAGCTTTAGAAACCGTTGGTAAGACTCAATTTGCCTTATGGGTCATATAGGTGCATCTCTTTTAAAGGTTGTTCACGTAGGGGTCCTATATCGACGGTCTCTATCTGGTGTACGAGCTTCTTTTGTGCTCAATATACTTATACTCTGGTTATGATTAGGTTAGTCACCTGGAAAAGGTGACGCCTTTAATCAGAAAGTTGCCCTTCTTTAAGTGTAGACTCATCACTACACCACGATGTTAAACATGGTGGTCTAGTTCCTAAGGTCCACCCATCACAATAATCCCAACATCTCCACAAGAAACCATACTTCATCATTTCAATCTTTAGATGAGAGTTTCGTTTAAAGTATTGATACGGGACAATTGGAGGGGAGAAGACCTCTTCGAGACTAGGATTAGGCTCTGATGAGGTCAGACACCTTGACCCACCCCAACCACTCGTTTATCCACTCGCGGTAAAGAGTGCTCTCAAGCAGGTCTTGCTCATCATAATACCATAGCACTTCGTCTGGTGGTAGTTCTAATTGCTTAGGACTATACTTTTCTAATGCTCGAGCGACTATGATGCCCTTCAAATATGGATTCAATGGAAGTTTCCTCCCAAAGAACCACTCCAAAGGTAGCCTGTCGTCAAACAAGAGCCGATCCGATATGACTAATAGCCTTCTCCACCTTTTTGACAAAGATGAAGGAGACATTAGTCTTGATCGTACTCGAAACCCCGCTCCTGCTAGTCTAAGTAAGCATCGCTTATCCAGCTGATACTTCTCAGCTAGGGAACAGAGTCCAAGCAAGGACCGAGATTGTAGGATTGCTCTAGCTGAAATGGGAGTCAGGTTCACTTGAGCCTGATTAACCCAAAACTGCTTAGCAAACTCAATTGATCCATTCGTGGATATTAAACTCATTTTCCAACGAAATGTTCACATTAAGATGCCCTATTATCTCTCGGTACTGTTCAGCTACTGCACTATCAGCAATGACGATATCGTCACCGAGAAGTGCATATTGCCTGAATGGTGCTTTCATCCTAGGATAAGCTAATAGCGCTGCCATCCACACCACTACGTGATGTGAAAGGCTGAAGAGCGCCCAAGAGCCGTAATATCCTAGGGGAGTTCCAGTGGTCAATTTGACATACGATTCCCGGTCAACGATCGGTGGTCGTATAGCAAATAAACTGAACCTGAACCCCCCATTCACAATACATGATGCCATAGTCCTACCAAATATTAAAGTTAATAACATCTTGGTAAAACTAGCGGGAAAGCGATCTGTCGCTGACTTCAGATCAAAGCTATAAGCTTTGGTCGGATAGTACAAGCTAAGACGCTCGATAGGACGTTCTTGTTTAAACGTCCCATCACAAGGCAAACGTGCGAGAACGCGCATTGCCCAATCATGCACAGGAAACAGCAGACGTTGCTTGACATAGTTACCTATGGCAAACCAACGTCGCTTTCCAGCTCCCGAAAGGGTACAAGTCAGGCGACCGGGGAAGTTATCGAAAAAACATATATCTCTATATTTTTCCTTTAAGAAAGGTTGGGTCCAATATCGGAACCAACTTAAACTTTCCCAGCATACTCGTGTTGTGTATGATGAGTCTTCAGGGTAAACAACCCTTTCAGACCACAACATACCGAGATGCTTCATGTCCAAATGCGTTGATTCCTCCCATGCGAGGGACATCGCAAGGATTTCATATTTCAATGAAGAGGTAATGGTTTCGGAATGCCGAGAAAATCAGCAAACCTACGATCATCATTTGGAGTAGACTTGAAGGTCGGTTTCCAACCCTTTATACAAGGGAATCTTGGATAACCAAGGAAGGTTCAAATTGCGAATGCTTGGCCAAATTGAGTAAGCTTTCAACAATTTGAGGACCTTGTTGGTATCCCTCTGGTTCGCAGATGCCTTTAAAGTCCGCCTTGCTAGCTTGGCTAAAACTAGAATGCGACTGACAGAAAACCAAGAGAGATACAAACGTACCAAGAAATTGCCTCTATCACCTCGCTTCATAATAATGAAACGATGATGTTTTGGTATAATTCTTGGCAACCCCGCCCGACTCAAACTCACTCGTATAGCAGTAGTTTCCGGGATCTGTACTGAACAAGCATAGTAACGCTGGACACAAACAGCGCACTGCTTGAGGTACAGAGCCGCAAAAAGCAAACCTGACTTACGTACGAGGGAGATCACTCTTATCGCTATGTACACAGAAAGGATAGCTCCTTCCAGATTTACATAACCAGCAACGGCCACGAAGATCCTCATCAAGAACCCTCGCAACCGTCCCGTGTGTTCAAACACACGGCGCCACGAAATTAAAGGAAGAGATTCCGCCATACTAAATAATCGACTAGCCATATACATGATTCAAATTTGATTCATTTCATGATAAAAAGAAAAGAAAGAAGAAATGGGTCGATTATATCGTAGGTTTGACCCTCCAAAAAATTCCGACTCTCCTATATGCACCGGAACTTGTCAGTGCAAGGGAGGGCGTCCAGGAAGAAACTGGATCAGCTATCCCGCCTAATAAATAGGACGAGATATGCTTTAAGGTAATCCTAACCTTATTGTGATACTATAATTAAAGGTATCATCAACCGGTTAGGGTGCCTAAGCAAAACACGTAGCTTCAGATTGCTCTGTGCTCACCGTGCTCGGGGGGTTATTAACACCCCCCCAGCCGAGGAATGAAACACTCGGACTGGTGCCTTCTAGGAATGATCTATGTATTATGCGGATAGATCTTTCTCTTTTGCTTCTTTTGTGCTCAAGCAAGTATTTATGCTCGGCAGAAATGCTTTATTTCGTTTTTGATGTCATTTCTGTCCTTCTTTTCTTTCCGGTTGGGTTAGCTCCCTTGAAGGATAGTTGCCTGCTGCTGTTTGGGATGTTAGTGGAAGTCCCGATAAAGCGTACGAGACTGAGCTGCCTACCTCGGGCTCGGGAGGGACGTATAACTCAAACGTAGATTATTCAGCTGCTGCTTATCTTTCTCCATCTTGATATCTTGGAATGAACTCTACCCCGCTGGTCGAGCCTACCACTAAAAGAAGAAGTGTTCGTCCCGGCGAACGCCAAATCAAGGTACGAGCAGAGCGACGTTAAGACGGGGCGTTGGAAGGCGGCTATATTTCATTCTTTTTCTTTCGACTGCTGCTGCATCAGGTCTTCCTGGGTTATTATCACTCGTGCCGGGCCCTGCTTATAAGAGTATGTATCTTGTCCCGACACCTGCTTCTTATCTTATAGTAATTGGTTTCCTTAGTTCCTATCCCGGTTGGGTGAGCCCTCAGCATAATCTTAATTTGTAATTAG
Organism: Kaempferia rotunda; assembly: GCA_037177415.1. Taxonomy (NCBI): domain Eukaryota; kingdom Viridiplantae; phylum Streptophyta; class Magnoliopsida; order Zingiberales; family Zingiberaceae; genus Kaempferia; species Kaempferia rotunda. Next base: position 4,383 of record JBAMIB010099446.1, read on the forward strand.
TCTTCGTCCCTAACTTAGGAGACGAGGAAGACGTCGTTATCACCCCGTCCTTACCTCGTCCCTCAACGCAAGAGGTCTAACATCTTTCCATTCAAAATGTAGACAGATCTGCCTCTCAGCTACAGGTCGTGAATCTTGCCATGAACTCTTGGAATGAACGACTGCTGCTCTGTGGCCTTTGGGGCAATTGGAGACTATCCAAACATACCTACGTCGTGAGCCATGAACTCTTTCCATGAACTCTTTCCATGAACTTGGACCATGGGGGATATGAAAGACTTATAACTCACCCAACCAACGGGAACGGGAGAGGGACGAGCGATAGTGACGGGGTTCCCTTTGGGGCTATTTATACTCAGTAAGAACGATGCGCTTGCTCTCGCGCGATGACAACTGATCAATGACGGGGCTATTTTATGTTAATTGAGTCTCGCCCGGAATAGAGGACATAGGTACGAGCGACAGCGACGATTCTTCACTACGAAAGATCTACTAACACGGAATTGGATTCGTCAGTCAAAGTAAAGAAATTAAAGTTCATTCTTAATAGTTGATAGTTGGAACGGCAGGATCACACTCAGGCTCAGACCTATTTATCAGATCCCGGGTCATTCTTCAAGACTCTTCTTATGGTTAAAATCAGAAAAAAGCCAGAAAAGAGGCGCAAAATCCATGATAAATTCACGACTTTCATCAAGTGATTTGCAAGCGAGATTTAAAATATCACAGTAGCTTAACACAGAGATTGAGTACCTAAACGAGGAAGGGCAGCAAGGTTAGGGCTCACCTCGTCGGAGAATGAGTTGCCCCATATCCAATCAAGAACCCTTGGGACCTGGGATACCTCCTGACTTTATTTGTGCTTCCTCATCCGACCCACGCCCTCTTGAATCTCTTCCCTTTGCGGATGATAAAGAAAGCGGGGTCCTTCCTCACAGAGTCCAGAGCTACTGTTAGAAAAAGGCAAAGAAGACTGACAAGGCAAAGCCCGGGCCGACCTGCAAGAATGACTCCTCCCAACATTATTCTAAGAATCACTCTCCAATTGAAGGGTGAAAGAAGATCCCTCACCCAAACAGATGATTCTTTACCTCGGCACTTTGATTCATCCGCCTTTAATAGAAAACCCGATGCCAATTCCCAAGACCCCTATCCTCTCCCGGTCGAGCATATCGAACGAACTTAAAAGCAAAGATATAGAATAGAACTTAGATAACGAAGGGCCCTGATCCCTACAGGCATTAATGTGTAGCTGTCGCGGGGGCTCCTCGTCTCTTTCAACATCTCAGAGGGGGCTTTCCTTTATTTTATCAGATGCTCCAAGCGAGAAACTAGCGAATGAAAGGCCTCTTGCCAATGAACGGATTTTCCCATCTCCTCTCGCTAACTAAGGCTCCATACTTTATATTGAATTAAGAGTGAACTTCCGCGTCTATCATCCGCAATCGCTTTAGCTGGGAAAGACGATCTCATACTTGAGATTTGATTAAGAAGCAAGTGAGAGTTATCGGCTTAAGAACAGGTCTCCCCTCTCGGAGAAGACTGCTGGGCACGAGTCCCCTTTCCATGATAGAGTAGCTGGCCCAGGACTTAATAGCAGATAGAGATGCTTTGCTTATGCATGTGGGACCCTTCCGCAATTGAAGAAGTATTCAACATGGAAAGCCCTACCTATTATTGATTCCCAGCTCCCGGGCCGGGCCCAAAGAAAGGATTCCCACCACAAAGTGAAGAATGGTCTTGGTCAATCCACCTAAGCACAGCTCTTATAGTTCCATATCCTCCCATATCTACGAGTACGATTCAGAACCTCGAGTGAGTCTCATAAGCAATAAGGGCACTTCGGAAATGGATGAGCTTGACAGTGGAGGAAGGTCGCCCCGCTCTCTTTCCATAAATAGGTAGACTTCGTACCTTGAATCCGCCCCTCTATCCTTGGCATTTTATATTATAGATATGTGGAACCATGCTTTGGAATCGGGCCCGACCTACCGCTCTCAATTCATTCCTACCTCTCCTGAAGTGGGGATCAGTACTCTTTAAAATAAAGAAAGAAAGATCTATTCTCTCGCTGAGACCTATTAATTATCAGCCTCCACGTCACCAGAACTCATTGTCCCCGGACCCGGAATACTTCCTTCCAGCGTTCGTGTCAAGTTAAGGTGGCATGCTTTCTCATAGAGGGTCCAATAAGCCCTCCCTCTAGGCCTCGGGTCATGTCATTTGAGAGGGATTCTTCCATCTTCAGAGCCATCCAATTCTACCAGGAAGAGCTGGAGCTGAAATATCCATCTTTACCCTACTTCCTCCGCTTCCGGGCCCCTTACATCTTCATTGTGCCAGTTTCATATGATGATGGATGAAAGGGTGAGGGATTCACACCGCCCTTGAATTATGCCTAAGAGAGATCTGTATGTAGAATAAGTAAGAGATAGTGGTGCAGTGCGACAACAGAAAAGAAAGAATAGAGGAGTGCGTCAGTGGTGGAATGAAGCAGCTAAAGCGATGAGCGAGCCAGCAAGGAATGAACGAGGGAAAGAGAGATCTCGTACCTCCTAAGACCCTTCATTAGTCTATAGAGGGGAATCTACATGGAGCGATAGAAATGGCGACTTTCTCTTTTCCATAGGTCCCGACGGTCCCTACAGTCCCTACGGCATGTCCCGGTCCCTATAAGGGAAAGAGTGTGGAAAGCAGGACAGGAAAAGCCCGATGCCCACGGCTCTATAAATGAGCGAGAACGCCCGTCGGGGGCCCGACCCCCTCTCGCATGCCATTGACGATCATGTCTCCGTCATTAGTCCCCGTCGATGAGAGAGACTATCTAGTAGAGGTGGTCAGGCAGGCTGAGGAAAGTCGATCGGCTGGTGGATCTCTCTCTTCCACTCCTTTAATGGACTGTTCGATCCGGACTGTGCGTTCACCATCTGTACAGAAAAGAGAGAGTTCGGATTGATCACTATGCATAGAGCGATTGCGATTGAGCGCAGGCATCCGATCGCCTCAAAAGGCCAAGACAGATCGAGAGCTACGTGAGTGAGACGCACGATCAAGTATAGTGATCAAGTGAAGGTGCGAGTGATAACGACGCCTCTATCTTCTCTCTAAAGAACTTTCTGACTCTCGGCTAGGCAAGTGAGCCAGAAAGGCGCGCCCTATTATGCGTCTCGGTTGGGCCCTCCTATCCCCGCGTGGACTCTCTCCTTAGTGTCATTGGCCTCCATGCTCGGCGGCCCCCTCTGATTCCGTCTATGGGTTCCCTCTTTCATTAAGACTCATCTCCCCTCCCCAAGTAGGATTCGAACCTACGACCAGTCAGTTAACAGCCGACCGCTCCACCACTGAGCTATTGAGGAAAAAGGCTCGCGAAATAGAATAAAGGAGAGCAAGTGAGGAAGAAAGCGATGTATAAAGCACTTTTGAATGGAAAGAGTGAATATAAGTAGAATACTATATATATATAATCTAATATAGTCTAGTCGTCAAAAAAGAGATTTAAAGAGGCCAGTTAATCTTTATTCGAAATTGTACTTATACGTACAGAGAGATGCTGCGCTATCTCAAACTCCCATCTATCCTCTACCTGGGGGAAAACATGGAAAGAAAAGAGCAGCAAGCGGATCGGACTGATTAGAGGCTCAGGCTCGAGCTCTCCTCTTTTAGTTTGAAGTGTCTCCAGAGTAAGAATTATAATGAACTCTTTCCCGCGTACAATCAACTCTTTCCTATAAGATCTAGATAAGCCAGATCCCGCTCCTGAACTCGTAAGTGCACCTGCTTCTAAATGATCGTATTATAGTAGTAGTCCGATCTTTGGTAGCCGACTGAAGTCTGACAAAAATTCCTTTCCTGAAGGAGCCGGGAAGTGAAAGCGGTCCATCTTAGTAGTCACGCTCCGTGGGCAAGAACTTGGAGGTGACCCTCAACGAACTGCCTATCAACAGATCTTGAACTGCACCTTGATTCAATAAAAGTGCTTCCTAACTCGGAAGGGCACCCCTCCTAGTGTTTGATCTTATCCCGCGTATCCGAAGAGTGGAGCTACCGTGTACAAATGTGTACTAATTTATTGCTCTCCCCGCAGCTAAGCATTATGAATTGATTCTTTCCCTCTCAAGTCGCAACTTCTTATATATGATGCAGCTCTTTCAAGATCTATGAAACTAAATGAAGATTTGGCAGTTCGGGGCATGTCGGCTCGGCCGGGCTTTCATCAATCAATAACTCTGTGGACAAGCAAGAAAGCTCCTCCAGAGTAGGCCAAGCGCTCCTTGAAGTAGCTCTCTACATCGGATCGAACATCTCATTCGAACGGAAAAGAAGATGTCCATCCAAATAAGGAAGAATAGGCTAGCGTATGGGCGGGGCCTATCTCGCCTTCACTCTCTTTGGACAGGGAGTTTGCTCACAATGCTATCAAATATCATCGGTGAAAGACTGACTGAGCTCTCAACTAGTAGATGAGTTCGTGCTAGGCATTCCGCGTCACTGGGTTAAAGAACCCATTCGGGGAATGATGCCATCGACGCTACTCTTTGGTTGAGTGTCGTACTTGAAACTGGCTTATTAAAGTGCTCTCCCGAGCCTCTCCTTACCTTAATGCTCTTTCCTATACTGGGGACCAGCGTAAAGAGAGTGCCCACTGATCAACTCCTTTGACTCGCCCCTATACCCTTGGTGCCTAATCTTATAATAAAGAAGAAAGGTAACCTGCTAATGTAATTTGTCCCCCCCCCCTTGAATCCTATAACTTCAAAGTGAGCTCAAGCAGGGCCTCCAATAAAAAAGGACACTCCTTAAGGTATGACAGAAAGGAACGAGTAAGTTAGACTTAGACGGGAAGACGTGTAGAATTGTATTGTGACGTCTCGACTGAAAGGGTAGAGTGGGTGGGTCAATTTAAGACCATTTAGTAATTGAATAAGCTGAGAGAGAGGAGCTCCCTTATGTGATAATTACGCGCTCGAAATTCAGTGAGGAAGGACCAAAGGCAAAGAGTCAATTACAAGAGTCAATTGCGCCTGCACTATGGTATGCGTGCCATTGTAGACCTTGGGATCGACGGGGGAGAGAGAGTATGAGCGAATGAGAATGAGGCCATCGCCAAAGTCGAGGTTAGGCCGGTCTAGACTTCTCTTTAGTTTGAGAAGTGGGGGATGGGAACTCGGACGAGAAGGTGGAGGCGGGGTTCTCAACCCATTGCATTGCAAGCAAGCCCGGAATAATCAAGCATACTTTAAATAGCACAAAGCTGTTCTATTGTTCTATCGGGAAGTCTGAGTCCTCCCAAAGGTCGTGACCAGCAAATGGATCAGTCTCTTTCAAAGTACGAGCGAGAGCTAAGTGGGCGATTCGTTTTTTTTCATTCACTCTAACAATTAGAAGTATGAGAAGTCCGTGCTTTTATGCCAAATTATATCCCACTTCTGGACCATTTACTGAAGGGTCTTTCCAAGTGAGACGGCAAAGAATTTAATACTTTTTTCGATCTACCGAAGGCTCTTTCCGAGTGTAACGATGGTGCGGGTTTCTCACTTTTTTTTGAATATTTGGCCCTAGGTGAGTGGCTTTCCCACTTTTTTCCAACTTTCTAAATGCTCACAGCTTGAACTTGAATCTCCTCCCCTAGGGGCTCTCGGCTTGAGTGGGACTCCTTCGCTTGCCTTCGCTGACCTTCCTTCTTTTCTTTGATTCTAGTCTTTGCTGGCCCGCACCGAGCTCCCTTCATAAAGAATAGTAAGATCCCGAGCCCGCCTTCTCTTGGAGTCTATGCCGCGTCTGACCGCTCCGCCCCTCTTCCTTCCATTCCATACTTGAATGACCACAAATTATCATCAGCGTTATCTGAGAGCCCAGTGGATCTCTCTCTCTTGGTCGCCCCATAAATGGAAATGACGAGAGAAGGAATGAATCCTTCAATCCGATATACGCCTGCTGGTACTTTGCACTGAGGCAGCTTCATTAGGTCTAGGCATGAGGAAAAGAAGAATAATAAAAACTATCTCATGAATTGAATCACATCGCCACTCCTACTTAAGGCTCCGGGGCCTCTACTACGCTTTATTCTCCCACACTCTGAGTCCATCGCTCGCTCTCCTGGTCTGGTTGGACATTGATTGATTGCTGCTTTCAACTTAATTGCACTCGCTGGATCCATCTCTATTAATGAGCGAAGTTGCTCGGTTCACTCTACTGAGTCTGTGGTCAGTTGCCTGGACTAAGCGCACCCATTACGAATGAGCAGAGAGTCCTATAACAGAGGGAAGTTGAGTCCGAATCTAGATCCTACAATCTCTTTTCAGTCACTGTAGGTATTCTAATATGATGAATGCCTCTCTGGATGGGACTGAGAGAGTGGCGCGACTGAATAGAATGTAAATCAATCTGTTGAAGGTGTCGCAATGCTCTCGTTCCGCTTCGCTTCACGTCCTTGCTTAGCGCATTCCGCTTCCCTTATGCGGGCAAGTTTTGGCCATCAATCACAGGACCAACTACCGCATCCCGCTCGCAGGGTATAAATAGATCCACTTGTCGGATTGTTTTTTTCCACCATGCTAGGTTTCAAGGTAAGGGCTGACTCAGCACCTCGGACTCGGTGGAGGTCGACAGTTCAGCAAAGCTCCCACTCGATGTCATGTCATGCCAGGCCTGGAATGGTAGTTGGGCACCGGACCCCAGGAGGATCAGCCTCTTGCGTGGTCTTCTCTACGCTCATGTCCTGCCAGCTTCCCACTTTAGACCTTTCATCCCTACCTCATTGGAATTGCCAGAATCACTGATCTTTTATTCGCTTCCTCTACCGGACAAGTGGAGCGGAGCCGGTGTGATCAAAGTTTCATTCTATTGCAGTATTCCCTGGCTGGTCACCACTTTTGGTAGGAGAGAAAATACACTGCCAGTCAGACGAATGAATTTCTTTTATTAACGTAACTTGCTCGCAACTGACCTTATAATATATTAATTATTAGGGGTTCATTTCTAAGGCCTAAATCAAATCTAATATAAGTCAAGTGATGAACCGGATTGTTGGTATCGAACGATCTGGGCAAATATAGGTCTTATAAAAGGTTGTCTCGAACGATCTGGGCAAATATAGGTCTTATAAAAGGTTGTCTCGAACGACCTGTACCAGTTAGGTTGTATTAAAGGTTGTCTCGAACGACCTGTACCTGTAGTATTCGTATTAATGGTTCATTGTTTGACTCCGGAAATGTAGCAGAAGTCAAGGAGTTCTTTGACTCCTTGACTCCAAATTCATTCGGAGGCTCTGTCAAGACTAGAAGTGTGATGTAATGATGAACTTGCGTCCTTCTCAGCTAAGTTTATTTCCATTTCCTTCTTCCGGCCACTTCAAGGAGCAGAGTCCTGTAACTGATTCTTCCTGATTTAGAGAGGGAGAGAAGGAGTTCCTGGAAAGAGATGCATCCGGGAGGACTTGGTTGGGGAGTGGCACTTTTGTCCGTTAACATTTGAGGCACCATCCACTCTGAGGTTCTTTCTTAAGGGCAGGGATCGAATCATAATTTCAGGTGCGCCGGTGGGGATCTCACGTTAAGGGTAGTGAGGGTAGCTCACCATTAATTCCTGTAGCTAGGCGGGGTCTGACCTCTTTTTCACAGCATATGAAGCAGCCGATAATTAAAATACGGAGCGTACTTCCTTTCCTAATCAATCTTCAACTCTTTGACCAGCCCCTGCTTGCTCTTACTAGGGAACCCCTTGAAGCTGACGATAGTCAAGTAAAAGCATACCACTAACCTTACTCTGCGTACCGTTAAGTAAATGCTTTCTTTTGTTGACGCAAGTGAGCTTGAATCATAATCTATAGTAGTTCAGAGAAAGATAGCGATACTGAACTAACATAAGAACGAATGGAACCAAGCAAGTAGGCATGGTTGGCTAGCACCAAGCACCAGTATAGGTCTTTCAACCTCTACCTATGCATAAGATTCAATCTCTTTCCTCTTGATCTATCTTTGCCCGACTTTAACTTCAAAACTCTCTGTCCTTCCGCTCCGCACCTTCCTTTCAATTCTTTCCTTCGCTTCGCAAGCACTTTCTTTCTTCTACTTCCCTGCCCTTGAAAATCTCTGCCAGCATTGCATGTGAAGAGCATATAGCTTGATCACTAGCAGCGAAGAACCAGTTCTGCTTTCTTTGACCTCTCCAAGAGCTCACTCTACTACCTACTATAATAACAAACAAGTATGAATCGTAATAGATTCGATTCGGTAGAGCACTTATGGAGCCTTGTCCCTACCCTTTGAAGTCGGGCAGTTTCAGGCTTGGATCCCTACGTCCAGAGTCCTACACACAGCAGTCGAGCGAGCTCATAGCCTTCCTCTGTGCCACTGCCTGACTCCTTCTCTAACAGTCCTTTTTATCAAGCCTTCTGAGGTCAGATTATGTGGAGCACTTTCTCTGTCCTTTCATACCATCTGTTAAGCATATGGGTAGAGTAGGAATTGAGCTTTCATCAAACCCTACATTTCGAGGGTGGAAGAGCTAAGGAAAGAGCTAAGTGGAGCCAACTCCTATATATAGAAAGAAGAATGTGAGCACCGAATCCGAGCCCATCCACGACTCCCTTCTGTAAATGGTCTGATCCCATTGACGACCCTACTGTTGGATGGGGAAGATTAGATGGGAGAGCGAACGTGAAAGGCAGGGGAGGGCAGGCGCATCAAGCGAGAAAGAAGGCAGTGCATTCCGTAGAGGTTTAAGGAGATTTGACAGAACCTGTGGCAAGTGGCATATTCTATTCAGTACAGGTTGGTCTGCCAGGAAGGAAGCAGTCCAAATAGCGGCTAAGAGACGTAGAGAGGAATTCGGAGAAAGAATCTTGTTAGGCTTTGATCCGCAGGTCCTATTTCAATTAGTTCCTTCAACTAGGGGGAGGGGGATCAGAACCCTCTATTTCTGAACTATCTGAAGAGCCGAATAGGACGCCAGTGCCCTTCAACAATATAGTTCGCAGAGCAATATTGAAGAAGGCTAATTCCGAACTTCCATTACTCAAACACTCACCCCTGAATGAAGAGTCTCAATTAAAGGACCGGGGCTATGCATACGCGCCCGCAACCCCAGAACAGGGCCTCAAACCTGAGCCCTACCTCTGATTCATCATCCCAATCCGTCGAGCAGATCTAACCTCAAAGAAAGGTCCCCGGAATAGATCGGTTAAGATAAGACAAGACCCTCCAGCCCAAACCTAAACAAAAAAACAGAAAGACCCCTAGCTAGCGAAGAAAAAGAACATAGCCTCTTCAATCTCGCTACAAGGAGCGAACTCCTGATTCACTATTCATGCCCACCAGGCGGAATGGGATAACGGGGTGTGGCGACCCAAGGAAAGGCATAGAATCCACCACCCCGGACTCTGCTCTGGGGTGCGGTCAAGGTTGGAGGGGGCAAGTTGAATTAAGCAATGCTCTCCTTATCTAATATAAACCTGAGCCTTCGGAAGACCCAGACAAAAGCAAGCCTTTGTACCCCACACCCCACCAAAGCGGACTCATTTCTTTAAGAAGCAAGAGATTCCGAAGCCAAGAAGGAAAGAGAACAATAACTAAAGAGGCACGTACCTAACCTAGGGGACTTCTATGTCTTCTGCCCCTCCCTGACTTTAGAGCAGATAAGAATCCGAGTACCTAAGAAATTTTCAGCAACTTGAGTTCAAGTCTCGGAGCTAGATAGGATTTGAAAGACTAAGCTAACCAGGTTCCTTACTCACCTCTTTCTTGTATGATTTGATCCCCATAGTATAGGCGGTAGTTCGGTAGTCAAACAGACCCTTACCTCATACAGACTCAAGTTAATTTAAGGCACGCGTGGCAAAGAAAGAAGAAGAGTATGCTCTACGCCCTTAGACTCTTTATGCGGAAATTTGTTATCCAAGGAAGCTGCCCGCTATCGGAGTCTGGAATAGATTCCCTTGAGGACGCTTACCCATCTCCAATCTCCTCCACCGTAGCATGACATTAGGTCAGTACGCGCACTGAGTTGACGGGAAAGGACAGGACTCCGCTAGTCTCAAATGATTGACTGGGCTCAATAAGTATCTTTCTCAGGCACCTCCGTAGAGGAAATGATGCAAGCTATCCATTATATAGAATCTTGTCCCGTCCCTTTATTCTTATCTGGGGAGAAGAGTCATTGGACTATTGATCGTACTCCATCCACTCCTTCAAGTGAGAAAGAGGGCCGTGCTATTTAGCGTATGCTCTCCAACTCATGAGCCAACACTACACTTTAAGGTAGGATCTAGGTCTTGCTTGAACCAATTTAGGTGCGCGCAAAGGAAGAGTAGATTCAGATCTTCCCGGAATCGTGGAGAGGCGTAGGGTGGTAGTGAGAAATGCACGCATATCTATTATCACATTGATCCGCACTCGATGGAATGAATCTACCGTTCGATCCTTGGTAGGCTTAGGGAAGTTTGAGCTCGACCGGGCTAGTTGATTTGATTTCGACCTACCCAGAAGTGGATCCATAAAGAGAAGCCTTTCCCTTTTTCATTCTCATCCTCCGACGTACCTCTTTCAGAAAGGGAAGTTAGATAACTCTTTCCTCCCATTTAGGTATGAGAATGAGACTGGGGTGAGACTACCGTATCGGACCCTATGAGCTAGGCAATTTCACGCACGCTAGAGTAGAGGGCAAAGAAAGAAAAGAATAAGTCAGATTCTTGAGTTCATTCAAAGAGGACCGGGGCATTTCTAAGAAGATCCAGAGTCCCCCATGTTCTTTCACGGGTGCCATCAAATCTGGAACCTTAGAGTGAGGGCTCCACACGACCTAAACAAAGAGGTCTGAGAAGTCCTCTGATTCAGCTACCAGGCAAGGTGCATAATCTGACCTCTTTCTCTTCGACACAGGATTCTTTTTCATGAAGTAGCACCCGCATCACCCACAGAATTCCAGCCCCCCAGCACTCGCTCCAGAGCTAACTAGGGCCTGACCTGCAGAAAGGAAAGATCAAGTCTACGATCCCCAGTCTCAAGGGCAGCCAAAAGTTCCTCTGCCTAACCCCTAACCCCTTGAGGATCTAGAAAGAGAAGCTCCTACCCGCACGAGTAGCTAGAGGCTTTGTTCACACTTCTTTCCCTCTGCCTATTCTTTCTCCATAGAATGATAATGATGAACATTCTCTCTTAACAGTAGCATAAGGGCATAATTCATAATTAGCATGTTTTTTTTATTGTCCCTTCCACTCTTCTTCCGTAAGGTAAGTAAGGGGGACTAAGCCTATTTAATTTAATCCACTGGTTCTGCTTACATTAGGTAGGTGTGCGCTCCTATTCACTTTCTTAACTCGGCTAGGTTGAATTGCTGTGCTCGGAAGCTATAGGTGTACTGACCTCACAATAGGGCTAGAGCTGGTCTGAGTCAGCGCAGCCCTAGCTATTCTGAAAAGGCCCCGAGACCTATAATCTTTTCCAAACCCCGCATAGGAACGCCGATAATCAAGTAAGAGAGTCAGCGAACTCTCTACCCTCCTCTACCGCTACTTTCACTACTCCTTCTGATAATTCCCTTGAGAGCCCTACGGTGTCGCTCATCAAGCTCTCTATTCACCCAACCTCAATCAATGGATTCAGTGGCCGGCGTATAATCATTGATTCTTTCCCGCTCCGTCTCTTTAATGGGAGGTTAGTACATTAGATGCAGATAAGGATAAGGGGCTCCTCTATTCCCAGCTGGTCCCAGAGCTTAAGTCAGTATCATATCTTCATGACTTCTAGCCGGTTCGAGCGGCAGAAGCCCCGGAACTATTTTAGGCATTGCTTTCCATAGTAGTGGAATCTTATCCTCTCTACTCTAGGCCTTGCTATCAGCCCTCTAATCTCAGATAGTTAGGTAGTCCTCCTTCCTCTAAGATAGGTAGGCGGATTGCCGGCTGATCAAGATTCTTCGTAGCGACCTACTTCTAATTCATAATCCGAGGGGGCCTCTCCTGACTACCGGCCTCTCAATTCTTTGATTAGGACAGACCGATTGACTGCGATACAGAGACCGACCGTTAGCAGAAGCAGTAGAGCGGGAAGAGGATCAATAGAATGAAAGGAAAAGGGCGCGTGGTCGTCTCGTGCCTAAACTAGGCCACCAAACGGGAGTGAACTAGAGCAAAAACCCAATTAGAACCAGTCACGCAAACCATAAACTCAAAGGTGGCTACTTATCCCGAATTGTGCGGATGAAGGGAGTCAGTCTATAGCAGACGCTAAAGAGAAGAACGCCCCTGTCCTGACCTCATCCTCTCGCCTGCCTGCCTGCTGAGTCTCTCCCTTCGGATCCCTCACTTTTCAAGCGATCACGCCCGAACTTAATTAAGATTCTTTTCTCTCGCCAACAAAAGAGAAGAACAGGATCAGGATCCTTTCTATATGATAGAGAGTGAGTGCCTCCCTTCTTCTTCGTCCGTCACGACCTCATTAGCCCGCGAATCCTCTTCACTGCGTTCGACCCTTGCCTTTGAATTAGCAGTAGAGGCATAGGCAGAATTTTTAATCTTTGTTTTGCTGTCGGGCGGCCCCCGTTATCTCTTTGCTTCTAAAGCGTCAAATAAGGCACGGTAGAATATCTCGTTTCTTTTCCGCTCCCATGGCAGAAAATCTTGAACTCTAAGCCTCGATCTGATAAGCGTTGAAGCTCGGTAAAGAGGTTTAGTGGTCTCAGATACTATAAGCACTGAAAGGGATAAGAAAGGAGAGTTCTATCTGTTCGAGTAGAAGCAAGCCTTATCATCCATCCGCATCCCTGCGTCACTCGGGTCTAGATAAAGCTAAATAAAGCTCGTCGTTTCACTCGCACCTTCACGGGTCTAAGCACTGACTTGCACGCTCCTCTTAGTCGCTCCTCACCGTAGTTCTCCCCGCGAAAGACTACCACAGCTGTCCTCTCCTTGGCCGTCGGTCCTACTGTTCTGTCGATCGTGAACTGGATTTCTTACAACTCTCTGGTCCCTCTCGTTTAGTGTCGGGGAATGGAAAGAGGAAGGAGTGAGAAGTCCACTATGCCATTCGGTTCTAAGGAAGGCAGTTCTTGTTGCTATCTTAGACAAGCAATGCCTTTTATATAAATGCTAAGCTAAGGAAGAAGGCAGTGAAGAGGTCCCAGTATAGATAGTATAAGGAATCCCGGTATAGTATAGGTTGAAAGAGAGCCTCACACCACATATCGTTAACGTCAGTCCGGGATCTCCATGATTTTATGCACTCTACTGGAGCATGAGATTCGGTAGATAGATCAGCTAGGACAGAGTGAATGGCATAGCACCTACCTAATATGATTCGCTGCGCTGGTGAAGTTAGATTAGAACTGCCGTTGGATTGGAGCAAGTTCTTAAATTCAAAGAAAAGAGTTCCTGGGCTTGGCTTAAGGGCTGAGGAGGGAAGAAGGGAAGCTCAGATCAGAATGGGGGGGTCCAGTCTCCAACGGCCCTATAACAATAGGCTTAGTATTCGACACAGGGATTGGGTTTGATCCACCAGGGAGGGCTTCCGAACCTTGCCCAGACTGACTGCCTCGCTTGCGTGCTACTCTTATTATTCAATTCTGATTTGATCTTCGACTGGATCACAAATCTCACTCAAAGAGGAAGTTCATTCAAAGAGGGAAAGATAGGAGAATAGCCTACTCACTATTTATATATATATAATATAATGGAAGATCAAACCTAACCAAATATAAGAATAGAACAAACTCAGCTACGGAGCACTGCACACTTATCTAAGTAAGAAAGCGCATCCGATACCGAACAAAAGAATGAAGGAGAAACCGGGGGCTCAGTCCTCGACGATTGATCAACTACACTCAGCGCATGGATAGATTCGGAGCAAGTCTCTGAACTAGTAGCCTAACTGAACTTGGGCCAATAAGTATCTTTAGATCCGTTACCTAAAGCTTAGCAGGAGAGTAGAACTTGAACTTTTCTGCTTTCCATCTGAGTCGACGAGCCTGACTCACCTTTCCCATGTGGCACTCTTTCAGATCTGAACAAAGGGCCTTAGGAAATCAAGAGCACTGCTGCACTCTTAATAAAAGAGAAAGAAGGATAAGTGCAAGTGTTCTCTTACGGTTGGTTCTAGAGATAGGCGTGAGCTCCTTAATGGAAAGATCGGACTACTAATACTATAGACTTTCATTGTGAAGCTGGTGCCCTACCTTTGAATAAGGAGCGCTGACGCGGCCTTCATTCGATTCAATAACAATAATGAATGTTGGCTTCCTCTTTCCGCTAGGGCCGAGGTCACGACGGGTTTTGATGTCATCTGTCCCGAATCTCCTTCTCTCGCCCTATATAAGTCAGTTTCGCCGAATTCAAAGTAGTTAGGGGTCTTTCTGTGCAAGTCAGCTGAACACCTGATGAGTGGGTAGGTGGTGCACCTCCCGTCTAACCTCTCCAGAGGATGAAATGAAACGAATGTATAATATAAGAAAAGAAAGAAGTCAACAAATATATATTAGGGCAACAAATATATATTTTATTTCAGGAAGGGATAGAAAAATGACACCACTGGAGAGGAAAGGGCAGGCAAATTAACTAGAAAAGGGCGGCAACTGAACTTAGAATATATTAGATTAGGGCGCATACAATAATGCTCGAGCAACTTAGCTTATATTATATTAATTATTGGGCTGTCTCGTATATCTGGGCTCCCAAATACCTCCCTAGCTTAGTTTGACTTGACGACTGGGGGAATCTCACTCCGAACCACGGGAAGAAGAAGGGGAATCGAACTCCCACAGAAAGAACAAATCAAATAAAGGTCCCAAAGCCTAATAGGGTCAGGTACTCAGGTAACACCATATATACTTAAATTATAGCTACCTGAAGATAAGAAAGAAGAGGGTTAGGCATGCTCCCCCGATTGGGATGTCTGTGCTGCAGCCCACACCTGCCGACTAGCTTCATCACCTATCTCTTGTCGCTTCCTAGCCGAGTCACCGACGTATAACCGAACAAAAGAAAATTCCCCCGGTCAACCCTTCTTTCATCGAGTACCCCACATCCCGAAGCATTCCCATTCCCATTCTCTTGCTTGAGTAGAGTGCTTCTTTTCCCCGGGTGTCCTCTTATTCTCTCTGTCCACGGATCACTCACACTTCATAGTCACCCTTCCTCGCCTCTTTGCTTAGTTGAACTTGCTCCTTGGATGGGCTGACATGGTGTGATCTTGCCCTCTTGTTCTTGTGGTTAGGGTAGCTCGGCTTGAACGCAGCATGCAGTGGAGTCGGTCCGGAGCAGCTAGGGAGGCGCTCGGGCACAACTATACTATACTAAAAGGTCAGGTCGATTGCATGTTGGGTGAGATTGCTTCAGTGCTCTTTTGCTATACTATATGCTTCACACATGCTTGTAGAAGAGTCTCTGATTGCATCAAGTAGAAAAGTCGGAGATTGCCGAGCCAGACTAGCAAGATTGAACCGCATGAGTCGGCTCAACATTTATGCTGCGAGGCTCATCCCCCACCCCAATAGGTGAAGCTAGTTAGAGTTCCTTCGCATAGGATGGTACCGGGTTTTTCACGGATCTCAGGTTCCTTAGTGGATTGCAAAGAAGTAGCTACCGCAGGGACAGTGATTGCCCGCCCTTGCCTGGCGTTGAGTTTTCGTTGGCACCGGCAGAGTCAAGCGGAGCGCGATCTCTGCAATCTGGGGAGCACGAGCACCTTTCTGAGCCCATTCTATTATAATCAAATTAAACTGATCCTCGTATTAGAGTCGTCTTTCCTCTCCGTCTTTAGCCATCTGTCCTTAGCTTAGCCAGGTAATGAACTGGTTCTACTACCACCATTGATTGGCCCACGAAGTGAAGCGGAGCCCACACCATTGATTGGCCCGTTCCTCTCCTTCTTTCGGTTTCGGATGGATAGTGATCGCAGTGACTAGCACTCGTCACTAGTACTTGTTCGCATGGCCATATTATAGCGAACCTCTCCCCTCTCTCTCCCGAGTAGTGAACTGCTCCCCTCGTCCGGTTGGCCTGACACGACAACCCTACTCTTCACTATGAGTCTCAGCCCATTCTTTCCTATTGTGCACGCATAGAGTCGATCTATACCGATTCCTCCTCTCCTCTCTATTGGTCTAATGCTCTCCGGCTCCTACCTAGTTTATAGGCTCAGGTTTAGCTTGTTCTGACTGCCGCATTCCGCTTCGCTTCACTTGGCCCTTCTCTCTTCCCTCCTTTGCCTCTTCCCTCTTGGTTCTCTGGACTCCTGCTCCTTTGTCTCTTGCTTCTCAGGGCTGCAGTTGGTTGTTTGTCCCTCTTCTCTTGGTTTCATGGGCTGTTGAGGTAGCCTCCAGTGCAGGTATGCGTTCAAGTGGCAGAAAAAGACAGTTTCTTAGGTGATACATGCGTTCAAGTGGCAGTTTTGAACACTTGCATGATCAGACTCAGACACCTGCTCTCATGAAATAGGCGTTCAAGTGGCAGTTTTGAACACTTGTATTAGAACTCGCACCTTACTCTACTGAGCCAGGACTAGGCCTATGCAAGCCGCTCCCCTTGGCGTCGCTGTCGCTCGCTCCTACCTTACTCTGCCGCTCAACTCGAGAAATATAGTGCCCGCCTTCTGTCCATTCAGCTCTAGAGGCTGGCTACTACTTTGGATTTGATTATCAAGCAAGCAAGCTCACAGGGGCATGAGTCCTCGGCAAGCGCTACCTTGCTTCTATCCATTGCTACCGCTTGTCACTTTAGTTCTCGCTCCTTTCTTAACTCCATCTATTGGGCCTTCCTCTACCTCATTCCCTTTCACACCGAGCTTCCTACACTATTCGTATGCTTTCGTCGTCTCGTATGCTTTCGTCGTCTTACTCTCCTCCTATCTGACCTCCATAGAGAGGACAAGTGGGATGCGCCTCCCGAAGTCGCTCATGGTAGCCCGACTCCTCGCACCCTTGACAGAAGAGATCGGCTAAAGAAAGACTGAACTTGAAGTTGGGCTTGCTTCGGTTCCGAGCTCGGGTTCACCTTTCCCACTAGAGCAGCTGCCTTCTCTGACTGATGTGATGCTTCGTCACTCTCGTTCGCGCCTCTTGTCCGGCTGCTTCTTATTGGGGGATTATTGAGACTTCAATCACCGGATCTTCTTGCTCGCACCTTGCCCCTCTTTCTGTCCAGACCACTTTCTTTTCTTTCTTGAAAGAGTCCACTCCCCCGCCTAGTCCTCTTGGGAAATGGGACCGGTGCTCTTTCCCTTTGTAGCTCGGCGACTAGACCAGCTCCTCTTAGTTTAGTGCTAATCCGCCCCGCCCTTTCAATTCGTTCGTTTTAGTTGGCTGAGTTACCAGTAATTTCGGTGCAATGCTACTAATCTAATCAGTCGGTAGATATCAAGGAGCGAGTGAAAGGACGCAGAGCTGACTGGCCTGTACTGAATGAACTAGCCCTTACCTTATTTCCTGTCCTTCCGAGTCATGTGATTCCGGTTTCCTTTCTCTTACTATGGATGGTGAGGGCAGTTCCTAGTTGGCCTGGGTCCCACTGCTTGTCCTCGGAACCATAGCACTTTTGACCAGTGACTCGGACTATGAATCGGTGCCAATCACTAGGAATCGGGACCACGTCTCGTTTGTTCCGGACTCTTTCCCGGTAGCATGGCCCCTCTATTCACCCGTCCCCGCCTAATCTCATTATTGATAGGTGGGCGACTGCGCGCTCCCTTTCACGGGCTCTCCTATAAAGCACTCGTCATTCACTTATCCTTTCTTTATGCCTATGGAACTATGCCTATGGATGCCTATGGAACTCGCTGGGGGGCTCTACAGAAGCTATCTCTGCGGATCCTCTGCCTCCTGCCACTATGCGGAGCGGATCCTCTGCCTCTATTGGATCATGCAAGAAGCTATCTTTCCCACCTTTAGAACAGCTATTAGATCATGCAAGACTTCGGATCAAGCTCTCTCTTCCAAAGCATGAACTTCTATTCTATTCTATTAATGAGTCCTTTCTTACTCGCCCTCTCTCTTATGAACCGTATGAACCGGGGAAGCCGCTCCAGCTTGATCATCTCCCGACTGACACGAGTGAGCTGACCAGAATGAATCGCCCTCCCAAAGGTCGCCTATGATAGGACCCGGAGACTCTCCCTCTGCGGTCGCATTGCTTGCAGTACCTCGACTTAGCTTTGCCCTCCTTTGATCTCTGAACCTGGACATTGAGTCGCCTCTTTCAGAGCCTTTGTAGTGCCTCTGCCCTTTCTCTCGCTCGATCCATTCTTTATTCTGGTGTAGTGCCTCTGCCCATTCTCTCGCAGCCAGGGACGGTGCCTGTGACGGGAACCCCTCTTTACTTATGTAAGATAAGAAGAAGGACTGATAGAAGAGGCAGTAAGGACTCTTGGTCGGTCATGATTTGTAAGGATTGCTTCAGATGGAAGGTTGATTGCTTCGAAGCGACTTCTTGCTTGCATTCGATAGGATAAGAAAGGCCTCATTGCATTCGCACCTTTCCTTTCTTCGTGAACCCGCTCCTCTCACTGTCATGAGCACCGAAGATTCTTAGGCACACTGTCATTCGCTCCGAAGCTAGATAAGCTAGGCGGGACTCTTTCCCATGCCATGATTCGTAGATCCGTGATTTGTGATTGGTCCGGCTGAGATTCAATGCCCGTAGAAGATAAAATGATATAGAAAATAATGACACCCGGAAAAACAAATCCAATTAATTGAACACGTACAAGTGGTATGTCAGCCCCGTCAGGGGGAGGGTCTTTGGGAAAGGGACGAGCAGTTCGTTCAAAAGTTCCTATCCCGCGTAAGTAGTCCCTATCACAACTGGTTATGAGCCTCAAACAGCTGCAGCAGCTTCTACTCTTTTCTTTTTGCCGTTGCCTGTGAGTCTGATTCATATACCGCTCCCTTAGGCGTAGACGATTCTACTCTTCCTCGTACGTGTAGTGGGTAGTTTATTAATATAGTAATGAACTTCAGGGTAGAAGCCTCTAACCGCTACCCCGCACCTGCTACTAAATTAATGACTCCTGAGTCCGGTTCTGATGTTGTTAGTTCGGATAAAGCGTACTTCTTTGCATTCCCGGCAGCTTAATGGGATGATTGTAAAAGTGCCTCTCTGTCGTGCCTCACTGGACAAAGAGCAAAAGCTGGAAGCGACTCGCACGTCGCAAAAAAACTTACTAAATAGGGCGTCCCTCTTGGAATTCCAAATCCGATTCTTCTTGCATTTTCTTGCCCTCAGAATCAAAAGCAAACCGGACCCCAGGACGCCAAAGAGCACCCCTCGCCTCTCGCGTGACATGAATCAAGAATTGAAGGCAAGCTCACAGTGGAGAGAAGTAAAGACACTATTCAGGTCTTGACCCTTCCACTGCGCAGCCTTTCTCAGGTGCTCAGTAGCGACACGGCATGTAGGTAATGCCTGGAAGGTCGCACTCGAACCCTTGGTCAAGTTTCATTCATTACATTGACCAGACTCCACTCTCTAATCTTCCCACACTCTTCCTACCAAGCCCCCCACGGCGATAAGGAGCATCCACTCCTGTTTCAAAGATTGATCATTTGGGTCTATTCATAGGAGATGTTGTGCTAGTATATCCAATTATCAGGAGGCTCCCATTCGTCCGAGTCTTGCTCTGCCGACTGGAACGCGAGCTCCCATATCAATCACTTCCATTCCCCATCCCTTGCACTGCTCTCACTCTAATTTGTCCTAATATATGTTGTACTTCACAAGCACAAGTCACATTAATACCCATTTGCCTTCCTCTTTGTTCGGCGCCGTACTCTGAGGCCCTAGGTTGAGTGTGGAAAGCGCAGGAGGGTAGGATTGATTCTTCTTTCTATATATAAGAATAAAAATATGTCGAAAATGTGCCAATGAGTTAGCACGAGTCCGTAGATTCAATCTATCATGAGTCTCCCTCCCCTTTCCTTTCAAAGCCTGACGAGCTCGGATCCGCGAATTCCCACTTCCTCCAAGGCCCGCCGAAAGAGAGAAGTTGAACAAGTGGCAAAGGAAAGACTGAAGACTAAGCCCGTCGTCAGACTCTGATTATCGAGCGAGGGGGACCGTCGCTCTTCCGTTCTCTTCTTGGCTTCTCCTCTTCTTCTCGGTACATACTTCTGATTAGTATGAGTTGGTGCGGGCGAGAGGAAAGCGCGTGTGGTGGAGTGGTTCTTCCTCGACCAGCAGGAGCAGGAGAGGAAGGCCTCCCGAGTGCTTTGTGTCCGCGGCCCTCGCTCCGTACGAGTGCTTTGCCATTCTTCTCCGAACCTGACTCACCGACGGCTGCTCTATTTGAAGCCATGAATCTATGGTTCGGTAGTAGTTGCCATCTGCTCTTTTATTGAATGATGTACCAGATCGCACTACATCGCACAAGTCCAAGTAAGTACGAGCACTGAGTGCCGTGCTTTCACCCTCCCACGTCGCAGAATGATCGCTCGTCTCTCAACGCAACAGGTCGTGAATGGCAAGATATTAGTAAGTCCGACAGATCTGATAGACTTAACAGGTCATTTTGCGGTCATTTTGAGCCCTTACGTCCCTTTTCTTTAGAGCTCCGTCGTTCCTCCACGTCGCTCTGCTCGTCCCTGACGTAGACTCTCTCCCACTAAATAAGCTCGTCCCCCCCTTTGGTCGTCCCTAGACTTGACTTTAGATTTAGAGCGAGCCCTTCGCTATCGCTCGTCCCTTCCACTTTGACTTCGACTATTGCTACTTCCTCGACCCGACCCCGAGATCTCGAATTCTTAACAGACAGAGACTGCAATTCCCTTAATTAGCTTGTTGATAAAGGGGAGTGAGCTGCCATTTTATTAGGGCTGAGTGGATATTTGATTTTCGAGTTGTTAGGGTCTTACCAGAAGGGGTTATCTTTTAACACAATGACCCGGTCAGATCCTTCCAAAGATTGGGCTCTTGATCCAGCCTGGAACTAGATCTGCCTTAGGCCCTCGGTGGTGGTGCTCCGGGCATGATCGACGAAGACGAAACTGGAAAAAGAGATTGATGCTCTGACTTACGATGCAACTGGCTTTGCTGCTTCATCGACGACTGGATCGAGATCGGGATCGACAGCACAGCTGCTGCTGCATTAAGGTCGGCTATTGCTTTCGAGAACGAGTTTGATCATTGCTGGATGTCCGGGCTGGCTTTGCCTGCTGTGGTAGTGGTAGTATAGTAGCTCTCGAAAAGGCGTGCGCGGACCTGGTCCTTCCTCTCGTCTATTCTGCCACAGATGCTTTTGCTGACACTATCACATCTAATGCTTGCTGAAAAGCAAGCTCCGCGATGATGCTCTTGCAAACCTTCCTATGACTGAAGGAGAGGGTATGAAATAGCTCGACTGATAAGGAGAGGAGAGCCTTTTTCCACTTTCCCACTAACAGAGATGGAAGCAAATCGAAGCCCTGTCTCTTGCCCGGCGTAGCTGTAGGTTGACGTTATGGTCCAACCGGATGCTAGGAGGTGCACAGGGCCGTCCGACCTGTGTACTGTCTCGCCTTCTGTCAATATTCAGAATATTCTATCGTGAGACTGCATAATAGGACTACCTAAGGGGTAAGGTTAGAATAGCGAATCCGCGCAGAGATTCTTTAGAACTCTCATCGGTGA
>JBAMIB010099546.1:0-14385 GCA_037177415.1 Kaempferia rotunda
GAAGAAATGATAGTAGCTGCTTGTTTTATAGGCTTTATCATATTCAGTCGGAAGAGTTTAGGTAAGACTTTCAAAGTGACTCTCGACGGGAGAATCCAGGCTATTCAGGAAGAATCGCATCAATTCCCCAATCCTAACGAAGTAGTTCCTCCGGAATCCAATGAAGAACAACGATTACTTAGGATCAGCTTGCGAATTTGTGGGACCGTATTAGAATCATTACCAATGGCACGCTGTGCGCCTAAGTGCGAAAAGACAGTGCAAGCTTTGTTATGCCGAAACCTAAATGTTAAGTCAGCAACACTTCCAAATGCCACTTCTTCCCGTCGCACCCGTATTCAGGACGATCTAGTCACAGGGTTTCACTTCTCAGTGAGTGAAAGATTTTTCCCCGGGTCTACGTTGAAAGCTTCTATAGTAGAACTCATTCGAGAGGGCTTGGTGGTCTTAAGAATGGTTCGGGTGGGGGGTTCTATTAAGAATAAAGAAGACGAATAGAATCTAATTCATCTTTATGCTAACAGAAGAGCGGATCCAATACCAAGACGACTTCTTTCTCAGGAAGTGCAGCAAGTACTGTAGGAATTTTGGGATATCATGCCCCACGAGTGAGTTGACAAGTGCCCCCT
Source organism: Kaempferia rotunda (assembly GCA_037177415.1). Lineage (NCBI taxonomy): Eukaryota > Viridiplantae > Streptophyta > Magnoliopsida > Zingiberales > Zingiberaceae > Kaempferia > Kaempferia rotunda. The sequence continues at coordinate 630 of JBAMIB010099546.1, forward strand.
AGGAGGGCAGTCTACCACAAGATCGAGTTGGAGCCTGGAGCCCAACCCCCAACTACTTAGACTGGGGCTGGGTTAAGCAGATGGCCCCCCAACTAGCATCTATTAGTGTTGGGGATTGGTTGAGCTCAGGAAATAATTTCAGGAAGTCATTGAGTGATCTTATGCTTATTCAAAATTTGGATCGAAACAATGGGAAAGAGACAACAACTCGAAAGGCGAATGCCTATGCCTATTAGAGCACCAGCCTTTATCCCGAAAAAGCAAAAGAGTACGACAATGCAGTCCAGACCAGGAGGCAAGTCGAAGTGAAGTTCCTATTGAGGAGGAGGATGTGCCATTAGTTTTCAAATGAATAGTTGATGTCTATGAGAAAGAAATTCCATTTATAGAGTGAGATTCGTGTGTCTGATGAAATAGCTAGGGTTGATGATCTAACTCTACGGTTATTGCTAAGACTGGTTTTTCTCTTCCGTCTGTGGAATTTGCCCTTCAAGCCTATGAATGCCATCAATGCCATTCGAGGTGATAAGTGAAATGTGAAATCGAAACTTTCATTTTCTCGGGTTTTCATCAAATGGCACGTTCCAGGATATAGAAGGCAAAGAAGAGTAAGCCAAGCGAGGTTGGTCGGAACATGAAGGGATGATGATTGAACTCCCCCACCAAGCATCCTATAGCATCCGCAAAAAAATCATTGCTAGTCAGACCTGCCCTAGTCTCTTCATTCCTAATCCTCTTACTAGCTTACTTTCATCTCAAGCTAGTTGACAGAAATTCACTCCTTCAACCCTATCCTCCATCGGCGAGAAGGCAGTGAGTCGACGATCATATAGTAGGTGTACCGTGAGTGGAAGGAACGCAGCAATAACTCTTTTATAACCCCTTAAGGCAATAAAGGGAGTGAGTGACCCATGAGCAAGCGACTTACGTACCTTTATTTATGTGATTCTCTTCTTCCTCTTCTGCCTTTCTTTTTCCAGAGAGCCCGAATTATCTTTTTCTGGAGAGTTCTTGTCGGCCTTACAAGGGCTAATTTCGGCGTAAGGAGGGTAAGTAATTCTTTCTTGTAAAGAAGCCATTTCGGTACTTAGTTGAGTCTTTCTTTTTTTCTATTCAAGCAACAAAGTGTGTTTAAAGCCGCCTAGCCTCTTTTTAAAACCTAGGACTGGCTCCTCCGCCGTTGATAGCTATTCTTCGAACCCTCCTCTAACCCTACATCAACACTTTCCCCAACCGGTGAGACCCCCACTTGACTTTATCAGTTAATGCCTGAACTGAAATACTTCTTTCTGCATTATCCATAGTTTAAGCAGCAAATTCACCCCTGACTGTATCTGCTGAAAACTGCCCTGCATTCCCTCTTTCCTTGACGTCTTTCCTCTGGCTCTTCCCAGTTTCATTTTCAGTTGGGACTAGCTTCAGTCTGAATTCTGTCATCCTTCACCCGTTGCATAGCAGAATTTAGTTAAGACGTAGAAGCTGCAGTAATTTCACATTCTGACTGCTGCATCACTGCATTCTCTCTCTTCTTCTGATCAGCAGTCTTGCCCTTCCCTTGCTGGGTATCCTGCCGATTCCCTTGCCCTCTTAATATCTTGTTAATAGCTACATTCCCTGCTTCTCCAACAATCTTATTTTCCTCTGTCTGCTGACCCTAACATTTTCATTAGCAACATCTCCCTCCACCTGCATATATCTCTTTTCATTCTCTTCCTCTTAAGATACCCCATTTTCATTATTGCTGCACCCCATCTTCTCGACTAGATTCTTACCTGGGAGGGAGCAGTCTGATCTTTCTCCAGCCGGCACCAGCACGTCACCCTCATTGGACTCAAATCTGCACTTTTCCATAGAATGTCCAAATTGATCACAATTTAAGCAGATCATAGGCAGATTTTTTTTAGGTAATTTTTATGGGAATGACCTGCTCCTTCTCTCTCAATTTCAGCTTCACCAACATTTCTTCCGGTCGTTTTCTCCGAGCATTGATTTCGCAACATGCTCGGACCGATGTGGGGCAGCTGAGTGCTCTTGTTTGATTATTAAAAGCTATGAATTTTCCCACCATTCCCACTAAACTAAGCTTTTAAGTCCCCAAGCATTGTAGAGTTCCAGAGGAAGCCCACTCATTTCGTACCAAACCACCCATGTCGATAGGAGCAACTCGTCCAAGTCAAGCCCCGGGCACCATCGATGCAAGAACATCACGGTCTTCCCTACCCGATATTGCCCCTTCTCCAAAACATTGTTCATGTCTTCTTAACATTAAAAATGAATCCAAATCAAACCTTTTCTTAGAGCAGCAAGAGAGATCTTACCAGTCAAGCTCCATGCCTTGGAGCACCACTCTCTAATCTCCTGGAGAGTAGGCCTCCTACCACCGAATCGTGCTATCAAAGAAAATCTGTATCTGCTGTTTGCTAGCAGCAGCCTCTCCTCCTCCCACTCAACAAAGGGAATACCATCTGAGTCTATTTGTGTGGAGGGCAGCTTCACAAACTCTTCTCTATCTCCAGTGGCCCTTGCCCATGCTCTGTTAATCGCTGAATATAGTAAGTGTGCCGTGAGTGCCTTCTCCCTTTTTTTGGTTGGAGATTCAGCTACAATATAGAAAAGAATTAGCTCAGGTTCACAGCCGATTGGATATCTGAGAATTAATGGAATGAACCTTATATAAATAAGAGGAATACTCTTTCACTATAATAATGGATTGGAAGGCATACTCGAGTTTAGCTAGCAATCTAGCGGACATTTCAACTAAAGAGTTAACGGGAGGAGGATGAAAGCTCTCACAATGAAAGGCACGAACGGCAGAAGAAGGACTAATCGAATCCCCAGACGAGATTCGGGAAAGAGAGGTCAGTGACCCCGGGGTAGGCGACTCAATCAATAGGAATTTTCTCTGGAACGCTTAGGCCAATTCTATTTTTCGGAATTAGTGGTATGGCTTTGAAGCGGGTGTCTTGACTTATGTCATTAGCAAGGCGTAAGCTACTCTGCTGCTCGCTTCGTAAAGCTCCGCTCGTTGCTTTTCATCCTTTAGTATCTTGCTGCTTTTTCCGCTTCTGAGGCAGCATCTCTATCAGCTAGTGAGCTAGTCGCTACTAGAGTTTTTAAGGCGTTTGCGCAATCGGCTTGTTGGTTGGCTTAATTACGCTATAAGGGCTTGTAGCTAAAAGTCGTCTTAATAGCTTTCCTCTTCCTCCACCTTCACTCGCTGCCTGCCTTCTTTCGTTGCTGCACTCTCCTCCGCTCTACCTCGCATTGATCTTCTTCCGCAGCTCTTGCTTCCTTCACTTACTGCCTTAGAAAGGAAGAAGCTTAACTCATACGAGCCTCCTTGCATTGTCACTCTGCTCTTTGCTCGCTGTCTGGGAGCTCCATTCATCACCCCTATCACTCGACAACCCAACCCTTTCATTCATTACAGTAATGTGATTCTATGTCTCTGATGATTCGGCAGGAGGAAAGAGGCAAGGCTTTGACAGATCCGCTGAAGAAGGATCGGGCTTAGAAACTAGTCTGAAGCTTGTCAAAAGGCTTTTGACTGCGCTGGAAGAGGGAACTCTTGACATCTTCTCTCTTTCTTCTGGGGTCTTAGGACCCATATCAAGGCTTAGTCCCACATTCTTTTCCACAGGAGTCTCTATAGGTTTACAATTGCGCATTTGGTATCGTTCAAGCAGCTTCTTGATGTAAGTCTCTTGAGACAAACAAAGAAGTTTTTTAAATCTATCTCTGACGATCTTGACACCAAGCACATAGCTAGCTTCACCCATGTCCTTCATCTCAAAGTTGGAGGACAACTACTGATTAGTGGAATAATCCTTGTCATTTCCAGCCTATGTCGTCAACATAAAAAAAAAGGAGCACGAAACTACCCTTGGACCCTTTTACATAAACACAATAGGCCTCCTCCATCAACGTAAACCCATCTGCTAAGATGGCTCGATGAAATAAATCTAAGGTACCATTGCCTGGACGCCCGCTTTAAGCCATAGATTTCCCCTTTTAGCTTGCATACTTTTCGCTCCTGTCCATCAGAGCCACAAAGCCGACGGGTGTTGGTCCATATAGATCTCTTCATCAAGATCCCCATTAAGAAATGAAGTTTGAACATTTGGTAGAGCTCTAGATCCATATGTGCGAGAATGGCTAGAATGAGCCTAATCGAGACGAGTCTAAGAACTTGAGGGAATGTATCCTAAAAAGAAAGACCATATGGAATGGAAGCGGAGAATATGAAATGGTCTCTCGACCTAGGCCTTTCTTTGTTTACCTGTCTTATCGTATCGAATAAGGTTTCCCCGCCTAGCCTATCTCGGTGTCTGGTACCGAAAGAGGGAATCGGGCAGCTCTAAGGCTAGTTCAAAAGCATCCCAACCTCTTCATGGTAAGATCTCCCTTTCTGACTCTTTTCGTCTTGCAGCTTGTCGCTTACGGTATCCGGATCCAGTCCTCTCTGCTTCCTATGATTGAAGTGAAGATCGGCAATAGACTGTCTGCTTCCCTTGGTAAGAAAAGAAATAAGGAATCTCTTTTCATAGAAGTGAGGGCTAGAGGCCTCTTCAATTGAAAGGAGAAAGTCTGTGATTCAAAAACCAAAGCTGTTGTTAGAGCAGGGTCGGATAGGGAATCAACATGATTGGTGCCGTCCCAGTTTAAGTAGTTGGATGTGAGCGCATCGGATAAGCGAAAGCCTGCGGTAGACCGAGAAAAGAAAGAATACGGATTGCAAGCTACAGATGAAGAATCGGCCTCATTGTTCCCACCATCTATATTATATCACCCAAGAATAAGAGTAGGAATCAATCGCTCAGTGATCGCGGCCCTTGATTGGGGCGGGCCACTCACACAGTTTTGGCTAAAAAGCCATTTCCTTGCTCTTCCTCACAGTTTACCTACTCTAAAGACGAAAGTCAAGACCAAGAAATCTGTCTACATAGCTTTCTTTGGAGGTGGAGCTTCGCGGGGATCGTAGGTCAGCCAGGGCCTTAGACCGGAGTGCGTTCCCGCGGGTGCAGGTGAATCTCTCACCTTCTGTTCTCTCCCTCCCCGGACCCTCTTCCTTTTGATTTGAAAGGTCCATAAGCAGTATGTCCCCGCGAAGGCTTTTCGGGCATTCATTTGATTCCCTAGACCTCTAGTCTATTCTCAGATGGGGCTCACGCTATTCTTAGCTGCCCTTTGTCAGATGACATCCTCCTTTTATCCTATCGGGACTGTGTTATCTGTGTATCCCCATAGGTTTCCGAATACACAGGCCCGGCCGGTAGAGTGCTACAGGGAGGACGCCCTTTCTTGTTCTTCGTTCATTGAAAGAACCCCACGTATGGGACGAGGGAAGAAAGAGAGAGATTTCAATTCAGCGGGATATTCGGAACAAGCCTATCAATTCCTGGGGGTCATTTCTCACGACTCGACCTTCCCCCGGTAAAGTCGCTGTCCCCTTGGGTAGCCCTAGTCTCTCTGTTCCCGGCTTCACCTCTTCGGGAAGCCGCTTGCCTCAGTTGGTTCCTGTGCTTTGAAGCAAGAAGTCAAGATCATCTACAAAGACGGACAGGAGGGGTGTCTTTTCTCGGTGGTTTCCACTTCCGTGGTCAACCTATAAGCTCAGAGGGTCCCGAAAACACAGTCCTCGTCTGGCCGGGGCTGGGCGGATCCTACTATTACCTTTGGCCAAGGAGAGGAATAAAATGAACCTAGCTGTCGAAAGAACTGCTCTTGGTCTGGGGAATACCCTAGGAAGGAAGACAATCTCTCCTCGAAGATGGATGGGCTTAATCCAATACAAAAGAGTCAAAGAAGATAGCCTCACAGACAGAACAGAATCGCTTGTGATAGAAAAGCTTCACATGAATGGTGGTAGGGAGCAGGCGATGTCTGATTTAGAAAGCTTCCTAGCCCATAATCTTTCTAAAGTGGCTAAGGTTCCTTTCTTAGCCTGGAAAGTCTTTTCCCAACTCGAAAGTGCGTGCTTTAACTTGCTGTCTCTGTAGCCAATAGGCAATTTCTGGCTATCTTGATTGATTCTATGCTTTTCCTTCCTGCCGGCTTGGTAACTCTACCCCGTAGATCTCTTATTTAGTTGGTTGGTCTCTGTCTCTCGACTCTCCGGTTAGTAGGTCAATCAATGTCGGTTTGATGGTTGGTGGCTTGACTTTCGCTTCGATAGTGAATGGCTAAACCAAGATCTCCCCTTCCGCTTCGGTCTCGGTGACTGTGATAAAGAAACCTTCCCTCTTGTCTTTCCTGAAAGTCTGGGTGTTAAACGACTCTAAAGAGAGTGAGTGCCCAACGAACGGAGAAAAAGACTACAGTCTATGACGCAAATCTTCAGAGAGATGTTGCATAAAACCGTAAAATGCTACGTGGATTACCCAGCCGTAAAAGCCGTAAAGGAGTCGACCACTTGGCGGATTTACGAAAACTCTTCCTTAGGCTTAGGCAATACAACCTGAAGATGAACCCTCTAAAGTGCTTCTTCGGAGTATCGTCAGGGAAACTCTTCGGAGTCATAGTACGAAAGAATGGGATTAGGGTGTATCCCGCAAAAACAAAAGACATACTGGGGATGCCTAATACTACTAATATCAAGGAATTGAGAGGCTTCCAAGGGTGGGTGGCCTATATAATCAGGTTTCTCGCCAATAGATAAGGAAAGCGCCAACCTTTTCTCGCCTCTAAGTCAGAAGTCTGGGGAACTAGAGGTGATAAAGAAAGGAATGGCGCAGAGGGGGATGAGGACCCGAATTCCATTCTTTGAGTGAACAGCCTGTAGCCAATCGATCAAGACTAGGTGATGCACCAAGACAGATTAGCACGCCTCCGGGTAATTAAGAAGAAAAAAGATACCAGAGATCGGTTTAGAAGATAAGATTTATTTTACTTTCTTCTTAACCCTATTCGAAAGAGAGTGAGTGGCGGATTCAGAAAAAGGCTATTCTTTCGCAGAGGGAAGGGCGAAGTCAAAACCCTTTGGGTATAGGAAGATGCCATTGAATGGCTTGGTCGAGCCTCTGTCTTAAGCAAAGAAAGATCAAGAGTTCTTAGATCCGACTCAGAGTCATTCTTTTCAAAAAATCCTTTCCTTCCTTTTCTAGTGAAAGCGGAATCACAACTGTGCAACAACCCCTGCTTCCACTGAATCCATAGGACGGCTAGCAGCCTCAATAGCTATTACCTCCCTGCCACACCTCCCTCCGCTAGGAAAGAGATTCCAACGGGTCTTCTGTCGTCTGCCGGCCAAGAACAGGAACTTATTCGCTGTAAAATGGACCCCCGGTAATGGCCCGAGAACAAACGAAAGTGCAGGCCTTTTTGCTTTAAGCCTTAGTACGGCTATGTCATGGCTTTTATTAAGCACCCCTATGGACCCACCGTACTCACCTCAGGTGATCAAACAAAGGGAGCCAAGGAAGAAAGTCTCACAAAGCATAGACGCTACCTCTATTCAAAGCTTTCCCGTTCCCAGGGCATCTCCTTCTGCTGTGAGGCTATTTTAGTGAGGTCCTGGGGTTCCAGAAGGTAGATTGCCTTTTCCTTCAGTGATTGAAGTTTTCCCAGTTGTTCCAAATCTCGTTTCATAATCCTTGCAGTCAGTCTTGCTGCATTCGTCTTTGATCTTCGATCGTGTAAGCTGCCCTGCCTCTTTCTTTCCTCTTTAGGTAATGCTTTCTGCCCTCCTTGGATTCCTTCTTCCGGAAATGTGTAATAGTCCTTGCAGGAAATGAAGCCCCATCCGGGGAATGCTCCTCGTGTGCCCTTTCGATTCTGGTAGCATTCCGGGTGAGATGCCAAAGCCAAAGAGTGCCCCTTTTGTCTGTCTCTTTATTCGCACAGTGCCTAGTTGAGGATTTATACATCTAGCTATATCTCGCATCCGATTCGAAAGAGCTTTCTCCATTGAAGTATGAAGCCTAACTGTCTTAAATCACCGGACATTTCATAGATCAATAGGCTAGGTCTACTTCAGTACAGGTATCAGTCCAGTCCAGTCTCAGTCAGTAATGGATGGGAGAGTCCAGTAATGAATGAAAGGTTTGGAAAGTAGGGGCTGATTCCTGTGCTCTTTCTTCCACCCAAGAGTATAGACAGCACACATAACCAAGCGAAGCACCAGGAGAAAAGCTAAGAGCTCAGTGAACGGAGTCAGGCCAGACAACTTACCATTACCTAGTCCGTCCGGGTCCGGAGCAGCATCGTCGGTTCTACTCTATCCTATGCTCTCTCTCGGGGCAAGGTAAGCTTTAGCTTATTGCACGCCTGCCTTTCTTTATAGGGCGCACTCTCTTCCTTTATGAAGGAACCGAAGCCAGAGGTTGTCTGTCTTCGCTCCGATAGACATCGGTAAATTCATCGAATCGGAATACCACACCGCCCAATGCTTCCCTGTACCCTTTCTACAGCTCCTTGTACTCCTTGCTTAACAGCGCTGGAAAAGATGCTGCCCTACCTTACCTGGATCGGCTTCATTCATTGTCGCATCCATTTCCTCCTTCATTCGATTCCGCAGAAAGGAAGTCCTCGCTCATGCTTATCCTCGTTGGGAATGATTTGCCAGATCTATAAAATGATATAAATCATTAGACTCTCCCGTCTTTTCACCCTATCAAAAAAGAGTCAAAGCTCAAAGGCACATCATTGGCATTGGTAGGGCCAGTGCCCCTCCTTGTATTTCTTGGAACTGACTTAGAAGTTCTTGGCCTCCGCCCTTTCGAAAGCTCATGGAATGGTTTTATAGATAATGCCTTCCGAGAGCTTTCGAAAGCTTTCTTTCCCTTTCCATCGTACTCGGGCATCATCCTTCTCTCTTGCTCGAACAGAAGGAGCATTCACCTACTCGCACTGGGACCTAATCTACATCACACCTAGAGCCCGGATCCGGTAAGGTACGGCGGAGGTCTTAGGCACCTACCACCGCCCTAAATCGAGGGGTCGTTATTCTATTTATATAGCAGCCAGCTTACTGTAAGCCAAACGAGGACGATAGTGAGACCTCGTCTAGATAAAGGAGGTTAGATCCCGGGGATAAGAGTTCGGTTTTCTATTCTGCCAACTTCTACTCTGCGGTTACCGACATAGCGCTGCTCTTTGGGGGCGAAGGTTATGCTTAGTGTCCATTAGACTATGGAGAACTACTGGTACCGGGCTAGAAAGACAGAAAAAATCTTATGATAAGGGCATGTAGCTCGATACAATCGTTGGCCAGTTCCTGACTTGCGTACGAAGAAAGGGGCAGACGGATTCGGCCATTTATTACCGCTAGAATAGAATCAGACTATACTACTGAGGGTTATCCACGACTAAGGGGATAGCAAGAGCACTTGCCTAGCCTAGCCTTCTGGAAAGGAGATAGATTCAAGTGAAGGCTCGTATTCTGAACTGAACTTTCTTTAGAAACGAAATGAAATAAGGACTTGGGAATGCCAGCCCTAAATCAGTTTACCGAAACTCCGATTGATTGGACGGAAACCTCAACTTACCGATTGGATTCTCGAACAGGTGTGGGTAAGAATCCCGCCATTTACGAATACCGACCCCGTAGAAGTAGCAACCCAAGCCCAACCACGGATGCCAAAACAGGGTTCAAAAACCGAAAGAAATCCCTTCTTTGAACTTCCTCCCAGATACATGGCTTACATAGCCGGCTCAACATTCTTGGAAAACAATCGAATCGAGGGTCCGGAGGAGACTTGGCCATTCAATCTTGTGAACTAATCGAGACCGAAATTGGAAAAAGAGATACGAACGGAGAGGAATAACCAATCGATGAAAGAACATGAAACCATTCTGTTTCAATAGAGGTACGAGAAAGGGTTGGGGGCAATGAAGTAGGTGAAGTGGTTGGATTTTGCGAGCTGTTCCAACCACTGCTGGATGTGATTCCAAGAGCCGAACGAGAATGAATACCACACAGAAGAGTCAAGACCGGACTCCCTAATAGAATGTTTAACCGATCCATTCCGGATCGACCGAATTGGTACAGAAGTTGTAACATGGGAAAACCACGGAAAACACGACTTATTTGAATAACCCGGTGACCTACCAATTGTAGAAGTAGGATCTTTGGCAAGCAATAAGCACTTAAATAATACAATTCGAGTGTACCATCTTCTTTCTCATTTCGAGGAAAAGGTGCGGGAGGAAAAGGAAACAACGGAGGGATCCGAATCGGACCTAAATGGGAATGACATGAAAAGTCTTTTTCAAAACCTAGCATTAAGGGCGTTACGACGATATACGAGAGGAACGGAGAAAAACTCGTGATTGGTGTGGAGGGGAAGATCTGTTTATGATATAGTTCAAGAAAAAGTCGTCTCATTTCCTTACTTCTTCACTAATTCTAAATACTGGAGATATAGGGCTTCCCTTTTTTTTATATTTATTTTCTGAAGGCGCCTCTGTTCCCAGAATCCATGAAAATGCTTCGCTTGGCTTGTTTTGACATCCGAATAGAAGGGTGAGTCCTGTCCATCGTAGAAAAGACTAAAAAAAACCTGTGAGAGAGCCCCATGGTTAAATTCAATTTCTTCCAGATGGACATGGATAATACAATCGAGGTCGCTTGGATCAATAAAGAATTTTTTATCCTCCGAATCCATTTTTTTGTTTCGAAAAGAATGTTGTTATGTTGCCTTGAACAGGGCCGAAGATTGGTGACCGACCGAAGACAAGATGCCCGGTACGGCAGAGAGACCAGAGTGGAATTCCTGGAGCTTCTGACATACCTTAATCTAGCCTCCTTCTCTTCTTGGCTTGTATTCCGAGTAGGCTATGGAGTAGGGTAGTCGAGCGCGTAAGCCGTAAATCCCTGTCCCTTCCCTCTATTCCTCCCGTCCGCTACCGTGCTTAAAGCAAAACTTCAGGAGGAGGTACAGCATAAGTAGGTAGGGGATTGGTAGTGAACAGCGGAACTCCGATCGGCATATCGGCTGTCGCATATGCGCTTCAAGCTGGACTTCCTTTTGAGCTAACTGCATCGGTTATGCCGGCAACAACATATTCTCTAGCAAAAGAAAGCACTGACCTAGACTAGACCTCTTCTACCGCATCAAGAGGATCCGACATTTGAGAAAATTTAGCTATGCCCACAGCTCTTTCAAAGGAAAGCAGTCTTTTCAAGAAGAAAGTCACAGTCACACCGCTAATAGGCGGAAGAAGAGATTCCCGGCTACTTACTCTAATAAGACTCATAGCCGTACCGTAGAAAGAAGGTCAACCTCACCCCAGGTAATCACAACTTTCTTCCCTTCAGGTCAAAGAGTAAGAACTCGCTTTCGAGCTAACCAACCATGGAGCTACCCTACCTGCCAACAAGAAAAAAGAGTTCTCATTAACGGCTAACTAAGCATTCGTTCGGAGTTGACAAGGGAGAGGAGCGGTAAATTAGTAAGACGGTCGACTAGCTTGATTGAACGTGGTCAGCATATTTAGAGAGGAGATAGCTGTTCTTGCTATTGTTAGCGGGATCAGGGCACCAACCGGTGACATGGTTTAGGAATTCATATCCCGAACTCCCATTCCAGTACTTGAACTGGTAAAAGGCTTTCATTTTAGAAAGAATCAATACCTGGCTCAAGGCTAACCTCTCTCCACTCAGGGTAAGGATAAGAAAGAAAAGACCGGTACTTGGTGCCATTTTCGCTTCCTACTATTCGAGGCTGATGACTATTAGTTGACGCCTTTCCCTCTTCTATCTAGATTCCTCCGCCAATCTCGCTTCTTCCTTCTTCTCCTCCCCTATAGAACTAGAAGTAGGAAAATCAAAACAATCAATCAAGACTAGTGCCGTCCCGATTCTTATTGAAAACGTGCCCCAGCTAGAGTCAAGCCTTTTGAAACCATTGAGCGCATTCTGACTTGAAAGAAAGCGGTCAAGACATTTTTCCAAAATAGTGAGTGAGTGATAGGGGAAGCAGTGAATCGACCCTTTAGTCTAGTATCGGTGGTAGGGTTGACTTGCCTTCTTGTGCTTATTGGTCTTAAGTTGGTAAACAGTGATTTTAAGGGTCCCAGTTTATAGGCGGCACTAGCGGATCCTTTTTCACTTTGAGTAGTAAGGAAGCCAGTGAGGTAGGCGCTGTCAAGCGTGCAACCTTACTAATAAAGGGACTCTTGTAAGCTCTTTTCCGTTAATACTGCGACTTTACTTCTCTTAAACGAGCTATTCTTTAGGAGCTCTTTCTTAATTCAACCCCAGGATGTAATGAGTCGACATCGAGGTGTCAAACGACTCCGTCGATAAGAGCTCTTGCCTCCAACTCAAAACAGAACAGAACGTTCCTTCCGCAACGCAAGGCCGATATGTTTCGTAGCAGCCAAGGATGATTTCGATCCATTAGGTTCTTCGATTTGTTCAGAAAAAAACGAGAGACAAGAAAACATCTTTGATTACGATTAAAAGGAACAATCTCAAATAGACCAAGATCCAATTTCGTTACGACCACTGAACAAACTTGGTTGACGAACATGGTTTATGCGCCGCTAATGTAGCGGCTTGTCGAGCATTCGACAAACTCACACCGTCCATTTCAAATAGGATTTGTCCCGTGGACACACGAGCAACCCAACCCGTAGGATTTCCTTTCCCTCTTCCCATTCTTACTTCTGTAGGTTTCCCGGTAATAGGGAGATCCGCGAGAACTCTTACCCATATCTTTCCATTTCTTCGGAATTGCCCGCTCATAGCACGATGGAATTGTCCGATTATAGCCCGACGCGCTGCTTCAATGGCTCGATATGAAAGACGACCAGCTTGACAACTTTTAGTGCCATATCTTCCAAAACCAAGTTTTGTACCGTCCGGTTTGCGACCCCTACTACATCTGCCTTGACGATATTTACTAAATTTCGTACGTTTCGGATATAGCACGTCCCCCCTTTTTTTTACTATAAGAAATCCACACTTTGACACCTAAGATTCCGTAACGAGTAGATACTTCCGCAGAAGCATAATCGATTTTCTGGTTAAATACATTACGAGATGTTTTTCCATACTTTCCGCATTCAGTTCTAGCTATTTCTGCGCCTTTTAATCGACCTGAACAACATATACGGAGCCCCTCAACCCCTTTTTTCATTACTAATGGAATATTCTTCACAATTTGACTAAAAATGGAACGAAATGATCTTGTTTTGTTTCTCAGTTGAAAAGAGATGTCTTGAGCAATCGGAGAAGCACTTTGATAAACAGATTTTATCTTGACCGATTCAATTAAGGTATTAGTGTTTGTTCTATTAGACAACAAAGATTTCATTTTTTTTACTTCGTTTAAATAAGAGTTGTACCCGTACGGAATTCTTCTGTTTCTCAGTATGATCTCTATTATCATCTCTATTCCCTTTTTCAATTCTTCTATCCCACCTAGGTTTATGAATTTCTCTATTAATTCCATTACCTTATCCTTACCCATGAGGTTCCAACATTTGATCCTTAATTGACCTAGAAGTTGTTCCCGGGCATTCTCAAAAAAAAGGTTATTATACACCCCAACCCCATCCCTTAGAAAGAAAAAGGTAGCACCGAAGAAAGGAAAGAGCGAGATGGTGGTTTTTGTTGTTCCCGCGAAGCGAAGATCATTCGCTTGACGAATGAAGTGGGTCAACCTCTTTTTGGCTTCGGCCAAACACTTTTTCTTTCTGGTCGAGCTTTCTACAAAAAAAGCGATGCGAGAACGTATTCTCTTATCTAAGCTTCTTCCCTGTGCATTCGCTCTCCCCATCGTAGATGGTTCAGACACGCCTGGTGCCACGA
>JBAMIB010100067.1:479-14376 GCA_037177415.1 Kaempferia rotunda
CCAAAATAAAATTCACCTGAGATCCATTGACCATGGGTCACATCTCGACACTTTGAGCTCCCCCTAGAGCTCTTAACCATAGCCACCTCCCTTGGTGACTCATCTACTATTGCTAGGCCACATCACTCCACCTTGGATGATTATTAGAATATAAATCTTACCTTCTTGACCTTAGGAACCTCAACCTTGCCATAATTATATGCCACCCTTGAATATTTCTTTTCATTGGCCTTGGATGACTCTCCCTTGCCCTTGGTTACTCCCCCTTTGCTATTAACAAATGCTACCCTAACATTTGATCTCCTCTTGGCCTTTGGAGGAACTAGATCGGTATCCCAACCCTGATATATTGTTATTGGGTTTTTGGTTACCCAAAACCAAACCTAAACCTTTAGATCAAACATTGAATCCCTCTAGAGTTTTCTCCAACTTATCAAGGTTTGCCTTTAAAGCTTGATTTTCCTTTTCTAGGTTGCTCATCCTAGGATCAATATGTCCACCATGGATATTCCTAGACCTACCTATCTTCCTAGATATGTGTCTCAACTTTTTTGGATTTTTACCTAGGTTTTCAGCCACCTTTCTCTCCTTAGGCAAGGTGGGTTGCTTCTTGTTAGGTCTAACTGTAGAGAACAATTTCCTAAGGTTATCATCTATATTAGTCCTATTCCTATCATTATTCCTAAAACATAGTTATGCATGGGTAAATAATTAACATTATTTCTAGAATGCATTACCCTAAACTTGAATTAACATTTGAATTAAACTTCAAGTTAGGATGTACCTTCCTACTTACCATCGGAGCTCCCCTTGACATGAGCATCCACATGGATTCATCCACTTCCTCCATTGCTTCAACCGCTCCATCTCCTTGAGCTCGCCCCTCCTTGGGCACTTTGTGTTGTAGTGTCTACCCTCACCACATGTGAAACATATAATGTTTCGTTTCTTCTTGGCACCATCCCTACAACCCACATTAGTTTTTAAATCAACTTTATCAGATTTAGGGTTTACCTTCTTCTTACCGAATGAACACTACTCTTGTAGTGTTTCTTCTCATTGCGCCTGAATTAAATGATGTTGTCCCTTGACTTCACTTCGATGAGGTGCTAGATTGACTTCCAAGACCTCTTTTTCATCCATCTTAGCTTCTTCTTCAACCCTCGAGGACAATTCCTCATCAACACTTGTGGATGACATTTCTTCATCCTCCTTCTCTTCAAAAGTTGAATACACATCACCTTTTGGTTGCTCCTCTTCCACTTGAGCCACTTCATCCATTTCTTCAGATTCTTCATCTTGTGTAGGCATAAGTTTTTCGTCTGAAGCCTTCTTTATCTTACTAAATTAAATGATGTTGTCCCTTGACTTCACTTCGATGAGGTGCTAGGTTGACTTCCAAGACCTCTTTTTCATCCATCTTAGCTTCTTCTTCAACCCTTGAGGACAATTCCTCATCAACACTTGTGGATGACATTTCTTCATCCTCCTTCTCTTCAGAAGTTGAATACACATCACCTTTTGGTTTCTCCTCTTCCACTTGAGCCACTTCATCCATTTCTTTAGATTCTTCTTCTTGTGTAGGCATGAGTTTTTTGCCTAAAATCTTCTTTATCTTGATACACAAATCGTGGGCATTCTTATATTCACCTACACATTTCATCACATCATTAGGTAAAATATTATTTAATATAGATATTACTTTTTCATTTATCTTTGATCATGATGATTGATCCTTTTTCCAATAGCGTAGTCGGAGCCTCTTCTCTTACTTGTCTCTTGTGAATTCAAAAGACTCTTCAACCACTATCATGATGTCCCAATCCATGTCGAAGAACACCTTCATCTTAACCATCTAAAAGTGACGTCCCATCGATTTTCCCGTTCATATTTCAGTGGGATAATCAAGCAGTCCATCCTTACTTCCTTAGCAGTTAGCCTGAAGGAGAATGTCCTCACTCTGATACCACTTCATATGAATGATCATGGACCGACTAGAAGGGGAATTGGATGCCAGTAACCCTAAATCGCTCTTCTTCCTATAATGATTTGTGCGCAAGCAGAAATACAAAAATTAAAATACAAAGACGAAGACAAACTGCTAACACATTCATGTAACATGGTTCAGAGATAGCTTATTCCTACTCCATGGATGTCCATAAGGGGGATGATCCCATAATCCATTGGTGGATTAGTCCCTGTCCACACTAGCTAGCATAGTCCTCGTTGTCGGTGGAGAAACCTCTCTACAACCTCAACAAGATCTTGGATTTGCTTTGGCTAGGAAGACTACATATTAGAGGTTAACCACCTCTAATTTTTTCAACCTTAACTAAGCTCCCAAGGCTTGGTTATATAGGTCACTAGCTGAAAACCCTAATTGGTTTTCCACCTACCAGTCGATTGCCATACATAGCAATCGACCAGTCCCTTGTGGAATTCAACTGTTACACTCTAATGGCTCAATACTAATCGATTGGTTAGTTGATTGCTCCACGTGGGTTAAGTGAACAGAAACCTTCTGTTCTCTCCCAGTCAACTGCCTAGTCGACTAAACCCTAGTTGACTAGTATATGCACCAGTCGACTACTAACTCGAGTACAACTCTTTCATGCACTCTCATCCTTGCCCACACAACTCGACCTCGCCTTCTAGCCATCATCCTTAGGCCTTTGTTGAATGGTTTCCCATCCTTCGCGCCACTCATTCTAGATGCTTCCTTTGGCCTCAGTCATTTTCATCATGTCTTCCTTTGCCAGTACAACATTGATATTGCTTTCTAGCCTCCTCCATCGGTCTTGCATCCCTCAGATGCCTCTGTTGGGACCTTGATGCTGGCTAGAGGGGCTGAATAGCCGGTCACCCCAATTCATCATCTCTTTCTACCAAGGTTAATGGACAACGGAATACTAAACTAAAACACAAGAAAAGAAACGACAAACCAATCAACACGTTGATGTAACGTGGTTTGGAGATACACTCCGACTCCACGGCTATCTGTAAGATGGACGATACTAATCGGTCGGTGGATGACTCCCCGGAAACTCTCGGCTAGCTCGTGTAGCTTCTTGTGGGCAAAGAAATCATGTCACAACACCTCCAAGAACGCTCGGATTCGCACGCACCGACTAGATCAAAGTAGGCTACTAATAGACTTTTTCCAAGTCTATTTTGTCATCCACGGCTAGCCACCCCAAGCTTCATTATATAGGGCTTGGGGAAATCAACAAGCTGATATTAACTTTGCCAGTCAACTAGTCCTTACACTAATCGACTGGTATTGACCAATGTCTCTCCAAAGATTCCTCGATTCTGCCAACGGCTCTCTACCAGTCGACTGCTACACTAACCAGCCAACTGCTATAGTGAAAAGTGAACTAGTACATTAAAAATCAACTACTATGGTAACAGTCAACTACTATAGTGTCGTTCAACTACTATAGTGTCGTTCAATTGTTGAAGTGTCCTCAGTCAACTGCTACAGTGTCGGTCGACTGATAAAACCCTAATCCTAGGGTTTCCCTTACCGAGTACATTTCTCTCAGCACTCGTCCTCACTCGACCAACCTAGACTTAGCCTTCTAGCCTCGTCCATCAGCCTTGCGTCCCTCGGATGCTCCCCATCCTTCACGCCTTACCTTCAAGAGCTTCCATCGGCCTCAGTCCTTGTCGTCGGGTCTTTCTTTGTCAAGTCACACTTGGGCTTACACCACCAAGGCTCCTTCTACAGTACTGCTACAGTGACGCTACAACACTGCTATAGCCTACAGTAATCTTTGGTTTTCCTTTCCGAGTATATTTCTTTCACACTCGGCCTCACCCGACCAATCTAGACCTAGCCTTCTAGCCTCCTCCATTAGCCTTGCGTCCCTCGGTTGCTCCCCATCCTTCACGCCTTACCTTCAAGAGCTTCCTTCGGCCTCAGTCCTTGTCGTCGGGTCTTTCTTTGTCAAGTCACACTTAGGCTTACACCACCAAGGCTCCTTCTTGGACTTACACCGCTAACACTCTACTTGGACTTTCCTCCTTTACCAAGATCACACTTGGACTTTCCTTGTTGTACATGTATCCTGCACATTCACAAGCATACATCAAATACAAAAATAACCTAACTTAAATTTTTGCAAACCTAAGGTACTTAGATTGCTCCAACACGTTGTAGGATCGATGCGCATGTGATTTTCTTTTTCAATTTTGAAAACAAAAGTGAGTATGCAGCAGAAAAAGATAAACACGAAAATACAAAATAAAAGGGCATAATACAGGAGGAGTTACACTTTCCTTTATAGTGGATTGCCCTCCAGACCGTATCGATGGACAATCCACTAATATCCTCTTCCGGAACCGCCGAAAGAGGGGATCGAGTACAAATAAGAAGTTAGGATAAGTGTAACAAACTATACTTTCCTTTATATAGAAATTAAGTGCACAAATATAATTTCGTTACCCAACACTTGTAGATTAATCAGATCGAGCTCGGTGTTGGATGACTTCTCAACAGTAGTCAGGCGCAACAGCGTCGTAGCAGAGCAACAGCACGAGGTCGGAGCAATCAGAACGCCAAACGGATGGTAGAAGCTTGTAGAGAAGTTATTATAAAGTGCTGGTCGAGTAGCCTTTTAAGTGAGATGGAAGGCACCTTCAACACCACTAAAGGCGTCTTCAACCCTAATTTATCCCAAAAATAACGTCTTTTATCATCGACGAAGCCTTTTGCCTTATCTGACTGAAGGCGCCTTCCAAGCTCTCAAAGGTGCCTTCAACTCAAGGCGCCTTCCTTCGCATGGAAGGCGTCTCGGGTACTGTTCACCCGACACATTGTGCTCATTTCGCCCTGCACAATATGTTAGTTCAACCAAACAAAGTATACCCTGCAAGATGAAGTTAGGACAATAAAATAAGCAGTATTAGTTAGATCTAGGGGTGTCAAAAATGAACCCGAACTGATGACCCAATTCGAGTCGACTCGAAAAAAATCAGGTTCGGGTTGGCCATTTTCGAGTTCGGGTCGGGTTCGAGTTGGAGGGTTTCGGGTTGAAAATTTCCGGGTTAGGTCGGGTCATGTTCGGGTTGACCCGAATTTAGAGGTTAATTGATTTTTTAAGGTTAAATCAAATTTTATTTTAAAAATTAGGATGTTTTTATGTATATTAATATCAATACTAGTATAATAGTAATGGAGTATTGAGATAAAAGTGAAGAATTATTGGGAAAATGACCAAAAAAAAGTTATTTTGGATCGGGTTATATGAGTTGTCTGGGTTGGGTTCAGGTTGGTCGGGTTCGGGTTCGGGTTGAGGGGTTTCAGGTTGATTTCGGGTTTGGGTCGGGTTCGGGTTTATAGTTAAAAAAAATTCACAACCCGACCCAACCCGACCCACCCGAATTGATTAAATTTTAATCAATTATTTTATTTAATCTAAATCACTAACTCAATAAATTAATTAAATTAAAACTTTATTAATCAAATTAACTTAATTAAATCCTACTCAATTAATTAATTAAATTAAAACTTTATAAATCAAATTGACTTAATTAAATCTAACTCAATAAATTTAATTAGCATAACCCAATTAATCAATTTAACCTAATTAATCAATTTAATTAATTCAACCTAATTAACTAATATAATTAATCTAATTATAAAGTTAACTCAATCTAACTTAATCTAATTAAAACCAATTTAATCAATTAAATATAAACTAATTAATTAGCCTACTTAATTAACTTAATTAATACAAATCAATTCAAACTTTAAATTGATTAATCTAAACCCTAACTAAATATAATTTGAAATTCAATTAACTAAATTAAAATCCATGATAATCAACAAGTTAGACACTTTTGATAAGGATATTGATCCTGCATGAAGATATGGACGGTCAAACTTACCAATGATGTGTCACTATTGCTCATTAGCGGGGATCGCGAGATTGGTGACCTGAAATAGGGAAAAGGAGTTAGGATGACGGCCGGGAGAGTTCCATAGTCACTCCGATGCTCAAATTAAGTTTTGGAGAAGATATATAAAGAGGTAGTAAAGACTTAGGGTTCCAAGGATTGTTTGTGTGTACCTCTATATCGGAGTTTTAATACCTTTTTATAGGAGTTCATCTACCTTAATTACCACGTTCTCCGCTTGTTCCTCCTGCGTTACCACATTCTCCGAATAAAGGGCTATTATTGCCCCATTACTCGGGAATAAATGTCGACATTTTCCCTTCGTTTTGGTACTAATGTGGCTAGGGTCCATGTTTTCCCCATCCATAACGGTCCCCCGGAGAGTAATCCAGAAATTAGGGGCAAAGTGGCAATCAGGAGTCTGAAGTTGAGTGACACTCAGGAGTGGGGCACCTGGAGATAACCAAGAGATGGTGGTGAATCGTACTCGAGACTTGGAGTCGAGAGTTGAGTGGCACCTAGGAGTCGAGAACCTGGAAGTTTTTCCTTGTTAACTTGATCGTTCCCCCTAGTGCAATTATTGACTTGATAGCCACGTGGCTTCTTGAGAATACACCTACATTAGACAAATTATTAGATGATTTATTTTAAATAGTTTATTTTAAATCATGCATGCTTGAATTATAAGGACACAATTAACATTGCTTAAATATTACATTTTTTTAGTTTAATTGGGTAATTAAGTTTAATTCATAGTTTGGAAAATCTATTTTGAAAAAGGAAAAAAAAATTAACTAGTATTTTCAAATACTTGGAAAATAATGATTTGAGTACTTAACAATATTTTTGAACATTCAATCATGCTTTTAAAACTATGAAATTTAAAAATATATGTTAAAAGTGTGTTTTCAAAATGCCTATTTTTGAAGTTTTTAAATATTTTTCAAAAATACATATTTTCCTCTAATAAATGTTTTTATATAATGTTAAAGGAGGAACAAAAAAGGTCAAAGTAGATTATTTTTAAAAATATAAAATATGTTTGAAAATGAGTATGCTCTCAAAACTTTCAGGGGAAGAGTTTTAATTAATGAGGAGCATATTTGAAAATTCTATACTTTAAATTTTGTATTTTTTCCTAACAACTTGGTAATGTTTTATTTTGACTCCCTGTTAGTTTTTGATGTATGTCAAAGTGGGAGAGAATAAGGTTAAAAGTTAAGTTTCCCTAAGACATTAATTTTAGGGGGAGAGATTAACTTAGGGGGGAGGATTAATATTTTTTTCTATTTAACTTATTTGCTTTATATATGCTCTATAATTACTTAACTTTGAATTAGATTACTATAATCAAAAGAGAGAGATTATTGGTACAGGGAGCACCAAATAATTAAATTTGATTTTGATGTTGGTAAGGGTTTTCTTGTTATCTAATAAGCTTGACTAAGTGTGTAGGCAACTTATCTAGAAAATCCTAAGTGATCTTAGGCAAGGTACAAGTCCTAGTTGAGGCTAGACAAAGAAATTCTAGTTAAGTGGACTAGGCAGAAGTCTTGGTAGATTAAGGACACTAGGCAAAAGCTTAGGTGGGTCGAGGACCGGAAGTCTAGCAGGAAGTCCGAGAAATCAAGATCAGATGCTGAGCAAAAGTCCAAATAAAAGAAGAGTTTTGACCAGATAGAGCTTCGCCAATGTCATGCCACATCAGCTGTGATTGAGAAGATTGAAAGGGATCCAGGCATTTGGAAGAGGTTATAAAAGAAGAGTTTGAGCAGCAGCTTTAAACAGACATTCTATATGACTTTCGTACTTGTCCGTTGCTCCAATACCTTCTCTGCGACGCTGAAATGCTGTTTTAACAACTGACGCTCAAGTTACTATAATCTTGTTGTCGGTATTATTTAATTTATGTATATATTCATAATTGGCTTTTTGTACTTAAATGAATTGATAGTGGATTATTCAACGAAAGTTGTCAATGATCGCGAGCCTTAGACTAGCCATCATCAGCCTATTGAGATTGCACATCTAATTTGTTTAGGTTCGCATGCTTTTGAGATTTATTAAATGCAAACATATGGCTCATTTATTTCACACCTTAGTGCCACTTTGGCTGAGTTTTTTTATTTTATAATTTCTTAATTTGTCTCCCCCATATCCATGCTGCATTGGTTGTTGATTAACATTTAGCACACATAAATTGATGTTCTTATTAGAACGTCGGGCTCCCTTTTAGATGGGATACCATAAAGAATATGCAATTAGTGCACAGATGCTTTTTTCCACTCACAAGATAATGACACATTAGCTAATTATTACAAATTGGATAGTGACAAGCAATTCATCCCCTTTTTTCCTTTATATTTGCTCATTGGCATTTGGCAACCTGTAATTAGAACTTAGAAGTTTAAATAAAACTTTTTGACCTAGCATAATTCAGCAACTACTGAATCCAATTTACCCTGCTTCATCTAGCCCTTTGTTTGTATTGATCTGGAGCCATAGTGGAACCGGAAGGGAAAGCTTCAAGAGCAGTCTTAAATGAGGCGATGGCGACATATAACAATCTGTGCACTGGATTAGCATGCGCTTTTATATCTTATTTAGCTGGATCGGATGATTTGGTTTCACTGTTAAACTGGGCTTACTGAAGCCAAAGGTGAAAAAATAAAACTAATTATTCTTTTCCAAGGTTGATTCCCTCATTCATTCATGGACCGCATCTACTTCACCATGCACAATTTATTGCAGGACACAAAGAGTGTTGCTTTCATGACAGGTTATTGTGGTAACTCTCCTTTTATCCATTGCGAAGGAACATATATGCTACCATGGAAAACCTATACCTTGCTCAGATCTACCTTGCTCCGCTATTTAAGTACATTTTTGTGTCATAAATGTTATTGTCTTGATCTTGTGTTATGTTCAGTAAATCTAACTGTTACTCCTGGTCTATGAAGGATAATTCTCTCAACCAACATCCATAGTTTTTCAAGAATATTTGGCGACGTACACATGGTCATAGATTGTATAGCTTCCTTTTATGTTAACAAAACCAAATGCATACTTGTTGGCATCCTGATTTCTCATCTCATAATGGTCACAACATTTTGAGCTTCTTTCTCTCCTCTTTCTCTCCTCTTTTGTGTAGAAATCTAAGATGAAATCTTCGTTGTAGGCTGTTTTTATTAACCACAGTTTGAAATCAAAACATCATTATTGCCTTTGGTTTGTGTTTTTATATCTAAATAGACTCAAACTCGATCACGAACATATTGTTTCATGTTCTGAGACTTCCAATCCAGATTTTTCTCTCTGCAAGTTAAATTTTTGACTCATCTCATTTGAGCTCATCAGATTAAACAACCTAAAATATCTTTAGTTCCTTCGCTGCTCTCCTCTCACTCCTTTTATGTAAACACGATGAGCAAGGAGCATGTGGGTTGTCTCTCTTCATGCCACCAGTACATCGCACTCATTTCTGTGGGGAAGACCTCTCATAGACTTTATATCACACACAGGTTTGGAATTGTTGCAGCATGGATTTCTAGTCAACTGTGTTTCATCTACAATTATGGTACAGTGGAGTAAATGACAGGGCAGAGGAAAACCTTGTAGCCGAGGCATCCAAGATTCTGTCCTTGTTTATCTTTGACAATTTGGAAAATTCAGTACTGTTTATTTAGGAGGATAGTTACTTTCTCTGGGAGGAAACTTAAAAGAGTAACACTTAACATTTCAAATTGTTCTTCTTACCTGTAGCTGAGGCTTGCAAGAATTAATCTTCACTTTTTTGAGCATTTTACTGCCCTTTATAAATATAAAAAGTATTATGGTAATAGGTTCCAGTAATCTTTTCCACTTCTTTCAACTTGCTTGCTTGCTAATATTTATATTTTAGATTACATTTGTGATACATTAAAATGATAAGCAAGCAGTACAGTAATCAGCTACAAACACTTCGCCTGTTCTTCAGAACTACTAAATTTATGCAAAAAAACAAAAACAAAAAACCAGAAGTTACATTCTCAGGACATTGCACCCATGCAGGCAAGATTTGTTTGCTTCTTACAGATTCAATTGGAATCGAGCAATGGAGTTGTTGAATTAAGCAGTGGCCTACTTCTCGATCGATTTTAGAACGCCGGCGACGAGGTGGAAGAGGAGGAAGAGTTGACAGAGTTGAGAATGGTGTTCCAGTAGTGCTTGTTCATTTCTGTCCCCTCTTCCTCCTCCTCTTGCAGGTAGTCATTGTTTCCATAAGAATCGCCGCCGGCACCGCTGCAGTTGGAATTCTTGTCTCCCAGAAGCATTCCGGTGAAGTTTCCGCCGACTTGTAGTTGCCCCCATCCGCACGCCTCTCCGAGCCACGGTGCCTCACCTCCGGCAGCCGCGTCGGGCACCTCCAATCCTGCGAGGTTATCCATCCTACTGGCTCCTTGGTAATCGCCGTCGGCGAGCCCTCCGCCAGCCGCTGCCATCAGCAGGCGACCTTCCACGAAGCTCAGCGTGGAGGTGGACAATTCAAGGTCGGACCTTTGACCTCGCCAACCCCGGAGCACGCCGAGGCAGCCCGGCGGCGATGCGGACGAGGAGGGAGGCGACGACCCCATTTGGTGCTGCTGCAGAGCGGCGGCCGTGCGGAGCTTGGACTCCCTCACTAAGCGTGCCTCCGCCTCCAGGCGTGCGCTCTCCCACTGTGCCATGTGGCTGAGGTTGGCGGCGCTCCGTGAGCGTCCGCCGCCGCCTCCTGCAGCGGCAGAGCTGAGGGCGTCGCTCTTCGTCTTGTGCGTGCAGGGGTCGATGCCCATCTTCGCCAGCCGCTTCTTCAGGTGCGTGTTCCAGTAGTTTTTGATCTCGTTATCTGTTCTCTTCGGCAGGTGCGTCGCAATCGCAGACCACCTGCAACAAGCAAGTAATCCAATTCCAAGAGAGAAAACAATGTCAAATCCTTATCCAAATCTCGACACAATGCAGCATTTCTAGAGGAAATCGATCGAACCTGTTCCCGAGGAGAGCATGAAGCTGGATGATCGTCTGCTCCTCCTGCACACTGAACTCCCCTCTTTTAATGTCTGGCCTCAGGTAGTTGGTCCACCTCAACCTGCAACTCTTCCCGCACCTCTGTAGCCCTGCAAATAAAACCACGTACAATTCACAGTACTTCATCATCCCTTACCATTTCTCTCATGTCCAATTCAGGCGAGCATCGGCGCTTAATTAGCTCACCGGCTCTCGCAGGCAAAGCTCTCCAGCTCCCGTGCCCATGTTTCTCGACGTAGGCCAGCAGCTTCTGGTCCTCCTCCGGCGTCCACGGCCCCTTCTTCAGCCCCACCTTCTCACAGCACGGCGACCGGCCCATCACAATTCACAAGCAAATGCCTATTGCTTAGGCTCTCATGGCCATCAATCCATCTCAGTGTGCTGTACAGCAAAAGCCAAGGTGTGGAATGGTGTCTTTATTAGAGGTCGAGTGAGAGAAGGGGAGACTAAGTGAGAGCTGACTGCTGAGCATCGAAGGAGGGTTACCATACAAAAATGGCATCGAAATAAATAAGCCTTTGGTGGCCCGAGGGGCACTTAACATTGATCCTTTACAGCCTCACCCTTGTCCCCCTCTCCCTCCCTCTCTGCTCATTTAACTGCTGGTTGAATCTCTTGATTTTTCTTCAGCCGTGGAGGAGGAGTTCTGGCCTCAGATTGGGAATGCAAGGATTCTTGATGATCTACTGCCTTGGCAAGGCCTGCCATTCCTCTTCTGCATCACTGGATGGGGCTTCAACATCAGATTTTGACCGAGTATAATCGTTGCATTTTGGATTGTCAAGTGGATGCACCTACTGAATAACTACGTACTAGATCAAACAACTATTAATACTCCTTTTTAATACCTCACACGGCTCAAGTTACTTAAGACGAACCATTTAACCTTTTTAAGCCCACTAAAGTTATCTTCCTGACTTAAAAATACTTTTAGTTTAATTTTTAAAATAGATTTTAGTCTTATAAATTTAATAATACTTTTTTAAAAAAAACTTTTTAGTCACCCTTAAACAAACCACCTTACTATTTAATTAATAATCGGAACGCTTTACTAATTAATTTTAAATTAATTTGATGAATTATAAAAGTAAATTACATTAATATCTTTTTTTCATATCAAAAATAATTTTAAGATTTAGTAATTTCAATCAAAGATCTAGAGTTTAAAATTTGGCTACGTATTATTGAGAATTTTTCTTATTAATCAATTAGGGATTTAGAGTTTGAGATTCAGCTACAACATATTATTATTTTTTATATAAAAATACGAGATATGGTTCCTTTAGTTTCACATCTTAAAATTAGCAACACTGTGAGTGAAGAAATTTTTATAAATATCTTAAGCTAGTGGTAGTAATAAACATGTCTTTCTCAGCTTTTTGACTAAGATCAAATGTAGTCAATTTAATAATTGATATAAAAAATAAATTATTTTTTTATGAGAAAGAATTCGTTAGAGGTTCTTAAGCGTAAACGTCGTCCTTGAATTGCACTACTGTATAAGCTTAGTACACCTTATATGTATTTATATATTATATTACACATGCAACGGATTGCTAGTTTCAAAGCAAAATCCTCTTAGATTTTCAATAACCATATTATTAATATGTAATATATATTTAAATTTAAGATTACAATTAATTAAAATAAATATATAGTTTTATTTATTTATATCTGAATGTATAAAGATGAAGATTTTTTTAATAAAATAAAATAAAATGCAGTTCAACCACGTCTCCTCCCTAATCGGCACCGCCCCAATCCAATCCCCCACCGCCGGCGACACTCCGAGTAGCAGTTCCTGCTGGAGGCTCCCCTCGCTGCGTATTTCTCCTCCGCGATTCCTCTCGCCTCCTTTAGCGGTGTTTTGCCCATGCTGCCGGCCAGTGACCAAGAGGCGTCTCTTCTTGGAAGCTTCGACCGCGGCGATTCCCCTTCTTCCTACCTCCCCCGCCGGCGCCAGATCCCCTTCCGATCCTGACGTGAGTGGTAAAATCATTAATACCGCCGCCCATAGACTGTTGTAATCGACGCCTTCTTTTGTTTCAGGCCGCTTTGAAGAGGGTTCATCAACCGAGGCCGGATTGGTACGAGGAGTTCTACGCTAAGGCGATGGATCAAAGCATGGAAAGCTATGAATCTGAGGTATCACTTAAACGCAATTGTGTAGTAGCAGAGTTCAATTAGCGTGTTTAGCTACCAAACTTCACATTTTCGTCTGCTACAATAATGTCGTCAAGTGTATACTAAAGCAGGGTTACTGATCTTGAAGTATTTGTTTGATGTTGATGTTATTGATCTTAAGTTAGCTAAAGCAACAATGGAGTTATTTCAGTTAACTTACCCAAAGATTAGCTTTGAGACAATGAATTGCATAATAAGCAATTCTAAGTAGGGCTCAATGTTGTGTATTCGCTATCTTCTAGCTAATCATTTTTGTTGCCTTTCTTGCTTGCGTCAAAAGGTTGCAGTATACAAGGAGAAACTTTTTACTCAGTTGTCAGGAGAAGTTATCAACGTGTTAGAGCTTGGTGTTGGCACCGGTCCTAACTTCCGGTATTATGCTGGTGCTGCTGATCGTTATATTGTTGGAGTAGATCCAAATAAACAGATGGAGAAATATGCGAGAGCATCAGCAGAAGCTGTTGGACTGCAATCAACAAGTTTCAGTTTTGTAAAAGGGGTATGATACTCTCTTGTTTGTTTTGGACATTTGCATAGCTGTCTAATGACCTCACAGGTTACTTATTGAGCTTTGCATTACTTCAAGTATAAGAATTAAGAAATGGACGGAATTATGGTGCTAGTTCATTCAAATTTTTTCATTCTGTTTCTGCTTACCATATCATGTTGTATGTCTCTCAACTCCTAGACTTTATTTAGTTTATGATGATATCTTAAGGGAACAATTATGAAGATTGGAAATCTCTTTTCATTTTAAGGGTATAATTCT
>JBAMIB010100166.1:0-14375 GCA_037177415.1 Kaempferia rotunda
AATAATGACAAAATTATTTAGAGTCTCCTATAAGACTTTAAATGGTGTTAACTAACCCACAAAGAAATATGCAACTAAAAAGACAAAACAAAGCTAACACTAGAATTTATGTGATGTGTCGACTCCCAACTCTTCCTATTCCATGATCTATAATTTGTTAGGTAAGTCATTCCTCAAAACTACTGAACCAAAAAGTATTTTCCATTTCAAAGATAGATCAATCTTATAATTTTTCTTTAATTTATAAACGAGAGTGATGTAAACAAGAAAATATATATGAAATAATATAACCTAACGAAGATGAGTTCATAGGAACAAATTAAGTGTAGCGCAATGAAGGATCAAGGTTTTGGGTACAATAATTTGGAGTATGAGCGAAAATGTTACCTTCTCAATATGTTTTGCAAAGTGTCCATGCTTGATATTTATTCAATATGTTTTGCAAAGTGGCCATGCTTGATATTTATAGAATGTTATTGTTCTTCTTTAGTCGATTGATTAATCGATCTGAAAAATTATTCATAACGAAGTTGACTCAATCTTTATTTTGATCTATTATTCCACCCATCAGTCCACCCAACCTTCTAGCTTCTAGTCGACTCCTCTATACTTGGTCCACTGATAATGACTTTTCCTTTGGAAATTAATCGGTTTGTCTAATCTCAATTGATTCTTTTAGTAAATATGTCATTAATCTACTATGCATATTCATTAGTAAATTGTTCTAATTAGATTCATGACCAATCTCTAGATCGATGGTTAAATTATCAATCCACTATTAAATTCTGATAATCAACTCACTTGGATAATGATTTACATTTTCACCGCTAACCAATGTCTCTAATTGTCTCATATTCTTTACCACGTATTACACTTGCAGAGTAAATACAATTTTTTTATATTAAACTCAAACATATTAATCAACTCAATAATCGACTTAATCTATGACTAATCGACTAAATAAACACATCAATCGGTTGATTTTGTTTGACCTTAAGCAATCACATCGGCTTCAACCACATGTCTTTTGGTCGAGTTTGCACCTAAATAGAAAATTTTCTATCTAAAAAATAATAAAAATGTAATTTGCTCGATCTCTCATCTCACATGTCTCTTGGTCGAGTTTGCACTGTTGCTTCATGTGGTGTGAGGAGGGCCTAGATTTTTTTTTATTTTAAAAAATCTTTATATTTTTTAATTAATAAAATCAAATGTAATGTATATTATTACATAAATAAAAATTAATTTATAATTAATAAATTTAAATTAAATATATTTAGTAGTATATTTTAATTTTATTATATATATTTGTAAAGATTTAATTTATTAAAATTTTTATATTATATTTTTAATTAAGTGTCATTCTTTGTTTTAAATAAAAACTATTAAAATATTTTATCCTAATTGTAGTAGATTGTATAATATTTTAAAAATATATTTATACCTTAACAATTATGTAATAAAAATTTAAAATAAAAATCATAATTTTTATATATATATATATTAGTTAGATGCAATATTTTTTTAAAAAAATAACCTATAAAATATAAATGAAGTATTAATTTTAAATATAATAATTATTTAAAACAATTAATAAATTAAAATATATGTTGATAATTAAATTATAAATAAAAAAATAGAATACTTATTTTTTGGTATGATATAGTGTTAGAATTAAAATAATATTAGGTATTGAAATTATACTATTTTAGTATGAAAACCATATGAAATGTGGTGTTTGTAGTTAGAGATGGTCTAAATGGACCAGGAGAATATAAGTGCAACATAGTTGAGATTAGAATAGTAGGTGCTTATAAACTTTTACGATTTCACTTTTTAGACCTCAAGTTGGGATTTCACCAATTATGTGACAAAGACAATTCGCTCGCCCCTACGCCCCCATTAATCTGTCCTTAAATCAATACGGAAAAGATAAATCACGAGTGACTACTAGTAATTAGTACACATGTCCAAGGCATGAAGAGAGCATACTCAGATGTGTTAAATTTTGATCTTATGATCTTATATGATGGTTTCTTATGTTTTAACGTCACATTACACCGAGGGGCTAGGATTTCACCAATTAAGATCGGACCTTTGATGTGTTAATAGGGTCAAATTGCAGACTAAATACATCAGTTATAACCAACTGGAATTTTTTTTTTCTTTCAAGAATTTAGATTTTTAGAATTATACCATCTTAGAAACTGAAACATCTTCTATATAATTATTTTTTTCTGGTTTGCCTCGCGGTTCTTCTTCGTTGGCAGCGATAACAAATTCCGATTCTCCAATGGTTTGATCCCTCTCCTCTGCTTCTTCCCATCGCTTCGAGAACCGTGTTCGCGCCCGAAAATCTCAGAGGTAGGGTTACGTTTAGGTTCTGGAATTGCGCTTTCTCTCCCTTCTGATCGCCTCATGGAACCTCTCTAGGGTTTTCGATCGGCTTCTAACGATTCTGGACTCGATTTGCGCGAGTTTTTCCGATCCGATGTCTTCCTATGGCGCCCTACCCTCGGAGGATCTGGATAGGTCACGGAGGCGCCGCCCGGATCCGCCGCCGGTAGAGTCGGTCGACGAGGGGATCGATCACTTCGATCAGCTTCCAGACTCAGTGCTCCTTTTGATCTTCAATCTGGTCGGCGATATCAAGCAATTGGGGCGCTGCTGCGTCGTGTCCCGCCGCTTCCTCGCCGTGGTACCTCTCGTCGACGACGTCGTCCTCCGGGTTGATTGCGTCATCTCTGACGACGCCTCCCTGTCCTCTGATGCCGTGGCGAGCGGTGTCGCTGTCTTGTCGCGGAAGCCCCCTGGCGTCATATCCAACCTCGCCCGTCTCGTCCTAGGTGGGCTCGTCAAGCCGCTCCAGGCCCTTGGGCAGATCCTCTCCCCCTTCCCTGCGTCTGCTGCCGTCTCCAGGACATCATCGCCTTCGTCCTCTTCTCCCTCGCTGCCTTCATCCACCATTGCCCACCACTCACCGACCGAGGTGTTGAAGAACTTCAGAGAAATCCGCCGCCTCCGTATCGAGTTTCCTGACGGTGAGCTCGATGACCATGACGGCGTCCTCTTGAAGTGGAGGGCCGACTTCGGATCCAGCCTCGATCGCTGCGTCATCCTCGGCGCCTCCTCCGTGGCCTCTTCACCATCCATTTCCCCTAAATCCGCGAATCCTAGCCTCAATCTTAGTTCCGATGATGTTTGTGGAGGTGATGATTGTGAGAGCATTCCGGAGTCGTTCTACGCCAATGGGAGCTTAAAGCGGAGGGTCGTATGGACCATTAGCTCGTTGATTGCTGCATCGGCACGCCATTATCTTTTCCATCCTATTGTGGTCGACCATGAGCCTTTGGAATGCTTGGTTCTGACTGATGCTGATGGACAGGGAGTGCTGACCATGGACCGGCGGCAGCTGCTAGAACTAAGGTTAAAAGCAGTTGTGGCCTCAGGGAGCTCGCAGCGGACCCTTTTGCCAGCGCTCAGCATGCGCCTGTGGTATGCCCACCAGCTTGAGTTGCCTGGTGGGTTTGTGCTGAACGGAGCAACCCTGTTGGCTATCAAACCAAGTGATGAGCGGCCGAAGGAAGTAGGTGGTTGCATCCCAGGTTCCAATGAGTTCTCAGATAGTTGCTGGATCCAAGATTGCTTTGAAGAACCATATAGAACAGCAACGAAGATGCTCATGAAGAGGAGGACTTACTGCCTTGAGATGAACTCTTTCTGATACTTTCAAGCTTAAAAATTTTGTGCTTGACAGGTAAAAGTTTCTTCTTGGTACTGACAATTTCTAGGTTGAATTTGCATTATACATTTACGCATAATTGAATTTGGAAAGTCATGCACTCATGTCATTTAATTGAAAGTAAGTAATTTGGAGATGCAAATGAACTTACCTGATTCTTTATGCCACCTCTTCAAAATATATGCATGTGCATTCAATAAGAATATAACAGTTCATATGTGCTTTTATCTGTTCATTATTTTCATTCAATAAGAGTTTTTTCATTCATTGTGGGTCTTCAGCATATTTTCGTGCACCCAGTTTTTTTTTAGAAAATTTGGATGTCTCAGATAAAAAGAGACTAAATTGTGTTAAATCTGTAAACTTTTTTTTTCATTTATTTGTAATTAAAAGAAACAGATGGAATGAAGGGAAACAGAATAACAAGGGGATACAAATTGGCTCGCTAAATTTATTCTTTACTTCATTCTATAATTTTTGATTTTCCAACAAGATGCCTTAGTTGGGATAGTTATGTATTTATTGGGTCTGCCCCGACCACCATAATCATTAATCAGTGCACTGCTTTTATGGACCACCATATCCTACTTTCTGACCATACGCCGGTGATAAGCTCATAGAGGGATAAGATTTGCATAGCTGACTCCAAATAGTTGCCAAAAACATTGATTATGATGATAAACATTTATATTTTAATCACATGAACTGTGATAGCAAGTGTTCCCATATTATTTTATTAAAGATTTGAAATGACTCAGAAGCACTTGCATAATCAATTGATTTGTGTTCAAATCTGGGTTTATTTGATTATATGGATCCAAAGAAACAGATAAAATGAATGGAATTGATATAGAAATGTTCCATTAAATGAATTTTTTAAATTCATTTATCTGAAAAAACTCATTTGCCATATCAATATACTAATGAAAACCATATACAAACTCATACTGATTAACTTTTACCAATCCATTATAATCATCCTAAGTCAATTCATGTAATGTTATTTCAATTTCTTTTCAAATAGAATTATTCTGGATAACAAAACAAGAGACAAGAAAAAAAAATTCTTAGCCACGGCATTTCATTTTAATCAACTAAACTTCTATCTACAGATGCTTTTATTGCTTTAGTGTGAAGCATAAAATGTAGAGCATATTTGGAATGTGAATGTATAACTTAATTTTACATTTCAGTTATTTGGAACAATGATTGAATGTAAACATCCTTCTGTGCAACCTTTAGGCCCAATGGATGTCTCGGAGAAGCGAACTAAACCACATATCAAATGGTCTTCAAACGTTGGAAGCTGCTGTATGCCATGGTAACCTCATGGGTAACATGCTCCTCTCCTCCACGATCAAGGCACGGAATTCCCCTGTACCTCTGTGCAATCTCCGCATTGCTTGCAACTTCTGATATGATGTGCGACTGATTTGTTGTAGTTTTAGCTTGCTGGTCGATGCCCTTAAGTTGCCTTGCGACTAATATTGATCACTGTTTCATGATTTTGTGTATTAAACTTCACTAATGCACCATATGAAATTTCAGATAATTATAGTCCAAGTTATTGTAATCTTAGTAAGCATTTATGGTTTTGTATGTTGGAATCCCATTTTTATACATCTTGTTGCAAACTGGTGCTCCTCTACTATATGGAACACAGTTTTAAACATTCTCTCTCTGTTTAATTTTCAAATCGGAAGGAATTGTTTACGGATGAGGTTATCGCGTTAAAATAAGTGTTTTATTTTGCTGTTCAAATCATAAATTCAAGCCATGTTTGGTATGTTGGAATGGAAAGGAAAAGTATTGAAGTGGTTTATTCTTAACTGATTCCATTATAATGGTTAATTTTTGGTGTGATGAACATTTGGAAGAATGAATGGGTTCTATTCCACCCATTCTGCAGCTTAAAACATGGAATGCGGGTGAAATATTCCTACTCATTGACTCGACCAGTTCACGAGTCGTCCTCTCTCATTCAGTACGTACGATCAACTATCTTGAGAGGTTTGCCTGACCAAGTTAGCCAATTTGACTGGACTAATTTGCACCCAATGGACTCAACCCACTCAACTTGATCAGTGCACTTAGCTTGGTCTATTCGCTTCTTCTAATCTACCTGACCATTTGACCTGCCTGATCTTCCAAGTCTGCTTGGCTCGGTCTAATTGATCTACCCAACTTTTGCTCCCTAAGAGCCTAGCCCTCTCTCGACTAACTTGACCTGCCCGGTCCTTTCCTAATTTTCTTCCCTTGTCACCGCAAGCTCAAGTAACCCGATCAGCCAGTTCAACTCAGTTCGACTGATCCATTAACCTAACTGGTCCAATCAGTCTACTCAACTCAATACAATGCTCTTGGCTTAATTGTCAAATAATTTCCTACCAAGTATTATATTTGGTAAAGTATACACATGCACGAATTGAAAGGGTTTTGGTTATATAAGAGGAAGGTGAATTGTAAGTTTTTATTCAACTTGTGCAACACTGTTTGAATGCATGTTTAGCTCACCGAAATTGGACTCACAACAATACTTCCAATTTAATTCTTAGTGCTGAATAACAGCCAACATTCATGTTCTTTCTCCAGTGAGACCTCAAATCTCCAACTTTTGAAAGCAACAACCACTGCATGATCGACGATTAACCGCATTTATTTTTTGAATAAAAAGCTGGCGAGAAGCAAAGTTCGGCCGTAGTTGTAATGTTTGACTTCGATCGGTGTAGGAATGATCCAATTTGAACAGTCTACGGAAATGGACAAGCGCAAGAACTAGTCTTTTGAATGAACAATTTGGAATGCTTAGGATTCAAGGGGCCTGTGGTGGAAAATGATCCTAATAGATATATGATGTAAAGTCTGCCGTATTATCAAGGAAATGTCACTTTCAAACTTGGAATTTTAGGGACAATAGCAATGAAAGTGGAACCAAAAAAAAGTTAACGTTGAAGTTGAAGCCCTTTGGATCATGGAAACTTGAATGTACAATCAAGATGGAGACATAGTCAAAGTCAACACAACATTTGCATCCATAAGTTAAATCTTCTTTTAGTATAAAAGGTATAGCAGTATAGAAATATGGGGCGAAATTATCGACAAAAGTGCATGTCTAATTAGGTAATGCAACAAGAGATGAGCACTACGAGAAGAATGCTACTAGTTTTCAAACGAGAGTTTAGGAGCAATTTTCTGCCCACTAAGGCAAAAGTGTTGGCTATGTTCTGTATGGTGTATTTTGTATAGCTGATTAAAATTCGATATAATTTTAAGGGTGAAGTGTCAAATATTGATAGGGTGTTCATTAAGATACAAACAGTGTGCTTAAATGTATGACATCCTATCCAATAGTACATTTATTCTGATGCATTAATAAAATTTTCTTATAAAAAAATAAATAAACTTTAAAAACTAATTATTCCTGTTAGAAAAGATAATTATGAGAACCCTTAAATATGAAGGTGTATCACCTTCAATTATCCAATTTAGAATTGGCATTAGGAAATATTAATTTTTTTTATCAATATCAAAATCACTTTGTTAATCTACTAACTTGGTTGTTGAGCATTTTGATTCAAGTTCTAGAGAGTAGGAAAATTATTCTGCTCATTTATACCAAACAACAATACTGCTATTTATACCAAATGATTTACATCACAGAACTGTCACTACAAAAATGCCTATATTATTTATACATTATATTTTATTATCCATTCTAGTGCATTTAGAAATGGTCAACTCCTATCTACCTTCTATATTCGTGATTGTTATTTGGTTGCTGGCGGATGAGTCTTGATGATTGCTTATTGATGATGATGAGTAAATTTCCGACATCAAGTCTCGTTTAGAAAAGAAACCCGGTTGCTTAGGCTCCGACAAGAGAGCAATATCTCCGGTGCTACTCAACATTGTCAACACTAAAGGCATTGTTGGTCTATCTTCCGGTCGTTCTTGAACACACAATAATCCAATTTTTATACACCTCAAGACCTCAATCTCTGAAAAAGAATATCCAATGTTTTTGTCCACAAAATCCAAGCATTTGCTTTCCTTCCACATGCTCCATATCTAAAATGCAATTGGTTATAGAATTAGAATGATAAGGGGAAACTACTTGTACAAAGGATAAAGAAAGTTTCTTGCACTTACATGTCCTAGAAGATTCAAATTGTGTGAAGAATGATAAACTCCTCTATTTTTTTTGCCACTTATAATCTCAAGTACCAACACACCAAAACTAAACACATCTGATTTCATTGAGAAGATTCCATCCATGATATACTCAGGTGACATATATCCACTGCAATAATAATTGTAAAATTATAATAATTTCTTCTACTATTCATATGCAATGATTAATAAAGTTAATGGTAAGTGCAAATATAACTACTTACTATGTTCCAACGACTCTCCTGGTATTTGCTTCTGATTCATCCCCTCCAAATATCCTAGCCATGCCGAAATCTGATATTTTGGGATCCATATCCTTGTCAAGAAGAATATTACTAGCTTTAAGATCCCTATGGATGATTCTAAATCTAGAATCATGATGCAGATAAAGAAGTCCTCGAGCAATTCCAACTATTATATTGTATCGTGTTCGCCAATCCAAGATAGTGCCTTTAACTTCATCTAAATAAAAAAGTAATAATAAATTTATTATTTGATCAAGTTCTTGAATATCTAATGCAAGGAAGGCGGTTAGTGACTAAATAAAATGATCTTTACATCACTCATCACAAGGAGATTATTAATACAGTTTGCTAACAGAATTTCAATTCAAAGTAAGTTGCCTTATTTCTAAGTTGTAAAGCATACATGGACCACACATTCACTCCATATAGCTTATCAAAATATGTATCGATATATCAGATAATGCATGCTTTGTCTCTTTTTTTTTTAGTGGAGATGGAGGGGCTGCTTGGTTCAATCATGGGAATGGGAATGAGAATGGGAATGATATTAGTGGGGAATGGGAATGAGTATCATTAATTTTACAGGGTTGCTTAGTTTAATACAGGGAATGAGTATCATTATAAAAGAGTGGAGAGGAAGACCTCGAGGCTACATAAGTTTATTCCAAAAGCACAAAATAGTAACAAAAGCACAAAATAGTAACAAGTTTATTCCAAAAACCATCCCTAAGTTCAAGAGTTTCTGACTCATTAGAAATAATCTACCATTAAACTTCTCTCTTCTTTTTATCTGGAAAAGGACTACTAGAAGTTATGACCTCGAGGCTACATAACATCTCGTGGTTTTAGATAACCAGGGGCTCAATATATAGATAAGGAATTGGTTTAATAATCAATATGATTTTACTTGAATCAAATGGAAACGAATATGTATAATGCAATGAGCACAAAAGAATTTTACTAACCAAATAAGAGGATATCTAAGCTTCCATTAGGCATGTATTCATAGACTAATATCCTCTCCTCTTCTTGAATGCAACAACCAAGAAGTCGAACAAGGTTTCTGTGCTGCAGTTTTGCAATCAATGTCACCTCATTTTTGAACTCATTCAAACCTTGAGTTGATGTCTTAGACAACCTCTTCACGGCTATTTCTTGATCTTCCCCTATCTTACCCTGCACCCGGTCATTTTAGACATCTTAGTTGTTTCTATCAAAATAAACAGTAAGATATCTTTTCCAGGCAAAAGCAAAAAAACCAACAATAAAATTTATGAAACAATTCATAATAATCTATATACCCTGTATACTGGGCCAAAACCTCCCTCGCCGAGCTTGTTCTGTGATGAGAAAGTGAATGTTGCGTTTCTAATTGAGCCCAAGTCAAATAATGGAAGGTCTAAGTCATTTTCTTCTGGAGCTTCAATAATATCCGCACCTACAAACATATCAAATAGAATACAAATTTGATAAATTGATGTTCTCCAGGTAAATTGTGAACGAAAATTGGAACTGGTTAAAAGAATAAGCATTAAGGGTACCTCTCTTCTTCTTCCTCCTCCAAAGACAGAAAGCAAGACAGGAGAGGAGAACAATCACCACAGCGAGAGTAACAATGATAACAATGAAACGATTCCGACGAGGATGATCAGATGAAGGCTCAGACTCTGTATAAATACAAAATTGAGCATTCAATTTGTTCAAACTGAAAATGGAATAGTTGATAAGAACGCACCCAAATCAGCTGCCGCGAGCCTGACATAAAGGTCTTGTCCTACGCTACTTTGATACACTGTGATATCGGTGAGACTGGTTGTCCACGTTATGCAACCGTTGCTACCGTCGCTAATGTTTGAGGCAGCATAAGCTGTGCAGTTGCAGTTATTCAAGCACAAAGACCTGCACTGGTCAAGGCTCAAGCTTGCGCTCACCGTCGACCTCGAGGTATCTGGTAGTTTTATGTTTCTTAGGGTGACGAACCCGTCGGTTCCATTACGGCAATCCAACGGCGTAGTTCTCAGGCAACCACCCGTCCCATCTCGGAGTCGCCAGTTTGTGGGACTACGCGGGTGAAAACCCTGCAAGCACACGCATTGTGGCGTGATGATTTGGCGGCAATAGCCATTGGGGCCGCAGGACGACAAAGGATCGCATAGATCCTTGGGAGCGTACCAAATCCTATTCCAAGATTGCCGACTTTCTAACCACACATTGAGCTGTACAGTGCCGGAAGAAGTTATGACGAATCTCAACAGAGCAGTAGACTGATCGCTGCGAAGGTAGGTCGTCTGGTTGGGTCCGACGTCGAACCTCAGGAGTCCGTTGGCTGTGTCTACCATCTCCGGGACACCGCTGAACCACCGGCCATTCCACGGCCCCGCGCGCCAGTACTGCTCCGTCCCGGACCAAATGAACAGCTGCGGGTCTCCCCGCAAATCGAGGCCGTAAACGAATCCGCCCGGAGTGGGATCGCTATCGCTCGTCGAGGCCGTGATGTTGATGTCAAGGTCGGTCCCATTTCTGAGCCTCCTTCGCCCCAATATCATGCCCGGAAGCTGCGTGTCCGTCGGGAAGTCGAAGCTCTGCCATGCGAAACCGTCAGAACCACCGCCGCCGGATTCGTGGATGGCGAAGTTTCCGTCGTCAGAGAGTTGCGCGACGGGATTCGATAGGGGCGAATCCGGCGCGCCGGAAGTCCAGAGGATACTGGAGTTTCCGTCGGTGAGGACGAGCGTCCCGGTGGTGGTCAAAGAGAGGTTGCCGAAGCGAGTGGTCATGGGGCTTCGGCGATTGGCGATCCACACGACGGTTTGGGGGTCGATCCTGTTGTACCATATGCCGATGTAGCGGTTGGTGGATCCGCTGGGGCTGAAGAATCCCAGCTGGAAAATGCCACCGGCGGAGGTCAAGGTGGTGTTTCCGTCGTCAAGAAGAGGTAGATCTGAGGTTAAGGTGTCAGCTCCGCCGGAGATCGAGAAGAGAGTGGCGGGAAGAAGAAGGAGAAGGAGAAGGGCGGCGGAGGAGCAGCAGGAATCGACGTCGTGGCTGAGCCGCCTTCTCATGATCAGATCAACAAAGGATCAGTCTTTGATTACAACTAAAGTAGACGGTTTTTTATTATAACAAGATAGTTTAGATAGCGAAATCAGTCATCTGTGGCTGGCTTTATTTTTATTTAACAATAGAAAATAATAATAATAAATAACATTAATTAATTAACATAATAATTGTAATTTATTTAATCGAACTTTATCAAAAGATTAATATATAATAAAGTTTCTTGATGAACGAAGTTGCATGAGTATCTATCTATCTATCATCACGAAGAAAAATATTAATATATATAATATAAAATTTATAATTTTCAAGATCTTTTTTATAGTCTGTCTGAATATAATAAGATTATTAATTGATAATGCCTACACGTTACTTCAAAAAGACATTATTTAGTTTTACCCCTATAGATTACTTAATGATATAAAGACTCTTATTTTTTAAACTCTTATTTTTGAAGTTATTAATTTACTCCTTAGATTTTAAAACTCTTACACAAACACTAAAACTCTTATACAAACACCCCTCCTCTAAAAATCAATGTATGACTTTCCAATGTAAACGAACCAACTTAAAATTATTTTTTATCAAAATACAATTTTTTCATTGGTAAAGCAAGAAAATAAAATTACCAAGAAGAAAAAGATGCAATCAATCAAATATTCTTCCATGACTTTTAACGTTCCTTTTATCTAGAAGAGTCTCCCTTTTTCCTCTTTCATATCTTTACACTCCAAATTCAATGGTTTTAGAATGTTTTTTTTAAAAAAGAAATTATGAATTCCATAAGGTTAAACTGCTTTTAATAATTATTATTATATGGATTTAAATCTTCCTTTTGACTAAAACTTCTTCCTTTAAATCTAACTTATTCACTAGTAGACCATAAAAACATTAGTTAAGTTCTATACCTTTAACCCCTCAATGAAAATGTGTCAATCAGTCGCACTCGTCCAATGAGCCAATTCATTGGATGGCTTGTGTGGCACGACATGAGCCAATTCAATCCTCACCCAAACGAAGGCCCGGATACGAGGAACCATCCTAGATGCTCGGGCTTGACCTTAGTGAAAAAACTATAAAAGGTAAAGTATAAATTTATAAACTTGTATTCCAAAGAACTTTTCCATAGGATACGATCTGTTGTCTGAATACATAATACATATCTAGAATTCTTTCAACTATAATTTAGTTGAGAATCTACCTTCAAATTCCAAACAAAAGCTCTATAGTAATCAAATAACTAGGTAGCATTTCCTAACCAAAAAATATTAAACTAGTTTTTAAAACTTTTTGATTTATTCTGATTTTGGTTCTCTAAGTTCATCTCTAAAATTCTCTCAACAATAGTTTGAGAGAAGTTGATATCACAGTTATTGTTTGAAAGAAAGTTGGAGAGGGGCATGTAGACAACAGCAGTTCTTGCCCAAAATCATCATTTTAAAACATAAGGAACATAGAGCAAGCAATTGTTGCCCAAAACATTGCTTGGTGCACATCCAGAAATGGAGAAAACTCACTGTCATGTCTCAGAACAAGTAATGGATAAAGAATTCGATTGGCCTTTGCTGTCAACTCAAATGACAGCAGCATTTTTAGGCATTTCCACCAGTTCAGGGACAAGGAAAACAAGCCAGAGCTTGCTAAGAGACAATATTTCCTAGAAAAAAGTTAGTAGAGTGCCCTATGTTCCACAGTTTATACTCTATAGCATGCCTATCTCCGGTCTGTATGTTTGTGTTAAATCAAGCCGAGCACAAAATGATCTGAATTATTTGTTTGATAAGCTTCCCTTGATTTTTTTTTTAATGTACTTGAGATTGACTCAACGATAAAGTTATTTTCTTGTGACCTAGCTCCAATCCACGTGACTGGGGTGTGCTCTTTCTCAAATTGATTAGCTACGATTCTTAAGTCACGATAGGAGGAGGTCGACGAGAATGGTTGTAATTAAGCTTGGTGTGCTAGGGGTGTTCTTATTCATGAATTCTAACATTGAAAATCTAGTATCCATATGAACTTGAAAAGAATCATGCATAGGATCTAGTTAATATCAAAAATTTTGCAACAGAAATAAATTTAAATGAAATAGATGATGGCCAAAATAAATGTGACCCCAATACAACAGATTTGCCATCGTCTCAATATTGTCCTCAAAATTTGATGATCCTGGGAAGAAAAAATAGAAGGCTGGTCTTCTGTATGAACTAAGGTGACGATGTCGTACTCTCCTCACCAATAGAAAGCAAGGAGATCTCAAGTTATCCAATCCTACGAGGATCACTCTTTATATATAGTAGTAGGTCCAATTTTGTTATAAGCCCATCAATAATAATAGAATACAGGTTAATGGGTTTACACATATAAATTCATATCAAATAATACAAACTCATAATTAACATCAATTAGATTGGCTTTGCCATTAATGACATAAAAAAATCATGTGTTACAAAACAACATACAAGTCCAGCAAATGGTAGATTAAATGCAATAATCTTCCACTTAGATTACATATGATTAGCATATAACACACAAGTATAATCTTAGTTGAGCTCAACAATGCCAAATTTTATAGGTAAAAATACCCCTTAAGAATAATTTGAGTTCATTAATTTGTTAATTCTCAATTGGTCTCCCGATGATCCAAAATAAGAGTTCTAATCATATTTATAAATATTTTATGTTAAACTGCAATAGTAAATCATGATATAATCTTTATGACTTAAAATAGAACCCACATTATATTTACAATTCCCATATACAAAAATTGTAGGAGTAAATTATGATAACTTTATTCAGAGTGATAAAATTAAACACACATATATTGTTGGTCTCTAAGGTAGTTTCGATGTGACCAACCAAGTTAGGTTAGGTCCTGTGTGTTTCTAACCTTGTGATTAAGTATGCAGAGCTTAGGATCACAAGAAGTCGAGCGAAAGACGCAGCGGACGAGAATGATGGCACAGGGAGAGAGTCGACGGACTCGGCGCATCCGAGGGACGTGGAGACTACGGAAGAGTACACCGGCGAACGAGAAGGGCGTGCGCGGCGTCCGAGGGACGAGAAGCCGGGGAGGAAGTGCGCTCAAGGAGAAGGACGGAAATGGGTTCGGGTGAGCCCTATTCCGGATGTCCGACATCACCCAAGCGACCGGAGGCGACCGG
>JBAMIB010100478.1:0-25942 GCA_037177415.1 Kaempferia rotunda
CTAGCACAGGCGTTTCGGTCTTGAATGATGAGTTGGATAGAGAGGAAGGAAGGAAAAGAATCGTACGTACACCTATAGATAAGATCATAGACAGACAGTCAAAGCCAGCCAGCCAGCCAGCGTGTGGAAGGCAGCTGTACGTGCTTAGAATCAGATAACACCGAACCGAACTTAATTAGGACGCGCGGCTAATTCAATTCGTTGTTATGAAAATGTTCTACTTATCATATATCAAAAAAATATGACCGTCAATATCCCATGATTGTACGTATTATTAAAAAAAAATCTTACAAATAAGTCATAATTAGAAATCAAACCACATACATCTAGATGACCTTCCCAGGGGCGGAGAGGAAGGCGGCTGTATGATCTATATGGGTCCGTTGAGTTGCATCTTGATGGAATTTGTCCATGGCTGTACACGTGTTAAAAAATAAACCAACAGAAAATATTTTGATGAAATTTACTTACCAATATTACGCTAAACCAGATTGTTTAAGAATAACACTTTTCAATTTACTCTCATGACTAAACTTTGATGCGATTGGATCGATAGTCCTAAAATTAATCAACGTAAGCTCGGTGATATAGAAGTAATCAAAGAGTACCACGTGGATAAAAATGGTTGATAGTCCTACTCAGGTGACAGTTCAAGCCAAGGAAAAACTGAGTCGGCCTTGTCTTCATGGCAACTTCGACTACATGGCATCCTGATTTCGTGGTATCTTAATTCATCTCCTTGATGCCTCAACTTGGGATTTCGAACTATTTTAGGAAGAGAATAGCGCTCATGCAATCTAGTGATTTTGGACTATTCTAGGAAGAGAGATGCGCTTGCTCAAATCTAGGAATTTTGGACCATGTCAGAAGGAGAATAATGTTAATTTGCATGGATCTTGGGGTTTCAGATTATTTCAAGAATAAATTAAAATAACAATCTCATGAATTTCGAAACACACGAAGAATTAGAGATTAATTAACCACCACCCTACAAAAGGTAGCCAACTTGGACAGTTAGAGGTATGCATAAGACCGTATCAACCACCTTAAATTACTCTTCTTTGTTTCTGCTTCTTCCATCACCACCATTGAAAACTAGCTTGAGCATTAAAGTTGCTGTTGCGTTGGAGAATTTCTTGACCGTCATTCTAATTCTTCTATCAGATCTCCTCGCCAATCATCGTTGTCGCTAGACGATTAGTGACAAGTTAGCACCTACGCCAACTTATCAATGGTTCATCAGTCGGCATTCTTAGGCTGGATCACTGAATATCTAATGTCAACTAAAATAAATAAATAAAAAGAATCATATATAACTCGCCCATAAAACAGTGATGCAGTGACAAAATATCTTCTCAAATTTTCAGCCATTTAAGGATCGAGTCTCAGTCTCAGTGAATTAACAGAAAATTTTCTCTTAATGAACGGTTAACCTAAGAACGCTGATATGATAGACCTTACAAATGCTTCCGATTTATTCTGATGACTGATAAAAAATTTTCATAAAATCAAATTAATAAATACCAATTACCCATAAGAATAATCGGCATATAGGATTAATTGGGTTAAATTAAATACCTAATACTAACTTTAAAAAAATCTAGGCAATTCCCTTTATCCTCTACTTTTCATTATCA
This sequence comes from Kaempferia rotunda, assembly GCA_037177415.1. Classification (NCBI taxonomy): domain Eukaryota; kingdom Viridiplantae; phylum Streptophyta; class Magnoliopsida; order Zingiberales; family Zingiberaceae; genus Kaempferia; species Kaempferia rotunda. Next base: position 1,638 of record JBAMIB010100478.1, read on the forward strand.
CGTTGTTCAACTGACAACAAGCTCTTAAGCGTCATAAAAACACAAACCCTCTTCCACTATGAGAAAAAGCTCTTCTGATAATTAAAACTTTACAAACCTGAAACTCCCATGCTATAAATTGAGCATATGCAGAAAACCAAAACCAAGCTCTAGCAATTCAGTCAAGCTTAAATGGTCTGATTGAGTTGGATTATTCAATCGAGCTAGATAAATTGAACAAATTGGACAGTACTCTAAATGTGGCAAGCAAGTTCGATGGGATCCAATTGGGTCAATCAATCTGATCCGTACAAGCAAACTATAAGTAAGCCAATTGATTTAATGGATTAATTCAATTTAACTTATAATTTGCTCATCCTTACATTAAACTGAAATGGTAGAAAAAGAGAAGATTATCCTTATCAAAATATGGAGAATATCTGTGGATCGAATTCTGTGGCTTATATTAATTCTCTCTGTTTTTTTTTTCTTTTTTACTCCCCTTCGATATGGCAGTGGCGATGGTTTACTAATTCTTTGGATAAGAAGAAGAAGAAATTAAATAATTAGAAAAAATATATATATGCATGTGAAAATTTTTGGGATGTGGAACTGCAACCAAGCCAACGCAACGCCCAACGGTACGTTGTGGATGAGAAAGCAGTGTTGGAGATGCACTTCTTCATTGCCACCTCCAAAAACTAATCCAAAACCCAACCCTGAAATGCCCATACCACCCCCGTTCCTCATCGTTTGTCTTTTGTAGCCCTTCTTCTAACTCCTGCAAACCAACAAACGAACCACCATCTCACATCCTCAGCCCATATATTTACTGTCCTCCACTCCACACCCTCCGTAGCTTCATTTCCCCTGCTATCAGCGAGCAAGGTTAGTTTCTTGCTTCTCTCTCTCTCTTTCTTTCTTTATTTATTTTTGCAGAAATTTGTATTGAGTTATTTGTTGTCTGTCTTTTCTTTCTCATAGGCTGTAAAACCATGAGCATGGAGGTCACCAACGTGATGGAGTATGAAGCCATTGCCAAGCAGAAACTGCCCAAGATGGTGTTTGATTACTATGCCTCGGGTGCAGAAGACCAATGGACCTTGCAGGAGAACAGAGAAGCTTTCTGGAGAATCTTGTAAGCAATCCCTTACTTTGTTTCTTCTTTTATGTTTTTGCTCGATCTTTTGTGTTGATTCTCCAAGATTTTGCTAGCTTCTGTACTTCTGCATGTTAGCTTCTGTATCAATCTGTTTTACTGGTTATAGGAGAAAATTGAACAGGTCTCATAAAAGGTTTTTTGCATCTAAGGTTGAGTTTAAGTCCTTAACCTTTTTTGATATTATGTTAAACGTAGATTGCACAATTAACCAGTTGTTAAAAAATCTTCCTGAAAAGAAAAATACTGAAATTTTAAAAAAAAAAGAAATCATAATCTAAGGTCTCTTCTTTGTGTTTATTTAGATTAATATGGATTTACTCTATGCAATCATAATCTATCAATAATAAGCATAACTCAGCAGAATGATTCGAACTTTATCTGGTCTTCCTTTATCAAGACACAACGGAATAATGATCTAGCTACTTGGTGTTCTTGGAGATTCTATCTTACGTTGCGTGATGTTTGATTCGTAAAACAGATTTCGCCCACGCATTCTCATCGACGTCTCAAAGATCGATATGACCACCACTGTATTAGGATTTAAGATATCAATGCCGATTATGATTGCTCCCACTGCCATGCAGAAGATGGCCCATCCTGATGGTATGGTTTCAATTGAGGATCATTAATGAAATCCATATGAATTCCTAAACTGATTAACCATAGCAGATTCTTTGTTTACGTTAATGCTTTCGCAACATTACAGGAGAATATGCAACAGCAAGAGCAGCATCCGCTGCAGGCACCATAATGGTTTGTTCTTAATTTTCCTTTGTACGTTTTGTTAGCTACGATTGAAGTGTCATAAACTTAGTCACTTTAATGTTTCTTTTACAGACACTCTCATCTTGGGCTACTTCCAGTGTGGAAGAGGTTGCCTCAACAGGGCCGGGAATTCGATTCTTCCAGCTCTATGTAAGCTAATTACTTCTTGACCTGATGAATAACTTCAGTACCCCTGTAATTAGTTTTCATGATCTCAGCTTATCTCATTGCTCTATTACTTGTCAGGTCTACAAAGACAGAAATGTAGTTGCACAACTCGTGAGGAGAGCAGAAAGAGCTGGGTTCAAGGCCATAGCCCTCACTGTTGATACTCCAAGACTTGGCCGGAGGGAAGCCGACATCAAGAACAGGTACACTGAGTTCTTATGCATTTTACAAGTAAAAAAGAAAAGGTCAATCTTAATGTAATACTTCAATTACAGATTCGTCCTGCCACCATTTTTGACCTTAAAAAACTTTGAGGGTTTGGACCTTGGGAAGATGGATCAGGTGAACCTTGCAACCGATCGATATTCTTGGAGGAGTTGATGCACCTATTTTCTTGGTTAAAATGTCTCTGGTTGAATTGTAGGCTAATGAATCTGGGCTTGCCTCATATGTTGCTGGCCAAATTGACAGAACACTGAGCTGGAAGGTATGCTACTTCATCTCATGATGCTTCAGAGACCAATCCTTAACAGTAGATTGAGGCAAAACTGAATCCTTTTGAACTATTTATAGGACGTGAAGTGGTTGCAGACAATCACAACTATGCCAATCCTAGTGAAAGGTGTTCTCACTGCAGAGGACAGTAAGCATTCTGATCCTTGAGCCTTAATGTTTACTTTAAGTTGAATATTAGACAGACATTTTCGACCTTTCACTCCCAACATGCAGCGAGGCTGGCCATTCAGTCCGGTGCAGCTGGTATTATTGTATCCAACCATGGAGCTCGCCAGCTCGACTACGTTCCAGCTACCATTAGTGCTTTGGAAGAGGTATCTGCTATAACATTCATTCTTGAAGCAGAGTTTAATTGGGACTTTACTGACAAAGCAATGGTGACAAATTCAGGTTGTGAAAGCTGCACAGGGGCGCGTTCCAGTCTTTCTGGACGGGGGAGTTCGCCGGGGAACCGATGTCTTCAAGGCTTTAGCTTTGGGGGCTTCTGGAATATTTGTAAGTAGAAGATCATGACCTTCGTTCTTCAAGTCCAGTATGAACTCCTTGATGATATATATATATTTTTCTGTCGACTGGTAACTAGATTGGAAGGCCAGTGGTGTTTTCTTTGGCTGCTGAAGGCGAGGCAGGCGTGAGGAAAGTTCTGCAGATGCTTCGCGATGAATTCGAGCTCACAATGGCATTAAGCGGCTGCACCTCGCTCAAGGAAATCACACGCAACCACATTGTGACTGAAGCAGACCGTGGTCGTCCCTTCCCGAGGCTATGAATGATTCGGAAGACAGAACTTAGCACCTTTGAAATGGTCTGATGAACGAGTTTGAAGAAGAAACTATCTCAATCCCACGCGGGAAAAGTTCTTCATTAAGATATGTTTAAAGTTTTTAACTCGACAGTGGAATATGTTCAGATGGAAATTATATATTCGACATGATCTGCTGAATAATTAATATATTATATACACGTGTGCATTGACTTAAACGGTTCATATACATGATCAAAGTGAGCTTGGAACACCATCTTGTGTCGAGATCAAGAAGATCCACCAAAGTTTGTCCATCAATTTCATCAAGGCGTTAGTTCGATGATACTCCTAGGTGATCGAATTTGATTAGGTTGTTTTGATGCCTTTAGTAAAGAGTTTAAGGTAAGTTTGGTGTATAATAACATGTGCATCGAGTGTACAAGAACTTAAAATAGTGCACAGATGAGCTTGTGAGGCTTAATGACTCAACGTAGTCGAGTTAGTTTGTTAGATGGCTCAGTGCAGTATTCAATAGATTAAAGGCATGACCCAAAGGTAAACTCAAATGACGAGAGGAGAATGATGACATGTAGAGCAGGTTTGAAGAGTTTGGTGTACTCTAAGGTGGACTTGAAAGACGATGAGAGAAATATAACATGTGAAAGAAGTTAGGAGAGCTTGGTATTCATGAGGTACTGAAGATTGAACTATAAGATGTACTTGGGGCGGTCCAAAATAAGGTGGACAGCTTGTAGGCTAAGGGTAAAGGAAGATACATGAAGCAAGTTTGCAAAACTTAACACATTCGATCCATAATTTGACAAAGAGAACACGAGAAAAACAAAGAGCATCGATAAAATTGGCCAATTTGCAATACAAAATATCAATATAGGCTGTGGACAAGCAAGTAAAAGCAAACGTACGACTAAAAACTGAGGATCACACATATACAGGAGAAAAGGATAAATGCACTTCTCAGTCAACAAGAAACTAAACAATCGACCACGGGCTCTGAACATGAAGTAGCAACAAAACAAATCCGAAGGATAGACACAGTCACTAATCAAAACCCACGCAATAGAGCAAACTTACAGAAGAATAGTAGAGTCCAGGAGCCAGCTATTCACATCAGAAGAGACCTTAGAAGAATTTGTTATACTGGCTGGTGAGAGAGTCCCTGAGGTTCGAGTACAATCCGAAGAGGGAGTACTGCTTCAGATTGGACACCTCGTACCATGAATTGAGAACGGCATGGTGCTTATCAGTACCTGAAAAGGCCAGTTGTATACCTATGCTGCAGTCGACAGCACCACCCTGGGTTTTGCAGCTAGATGTCCGGATTGCACAAACTTGATTGTTGAGGCAAACAAAAGCTGACTTTGCGTTCAAACAAGAATTGCAACCATCTCGCTTCCAGTACAGGTTCTGGAGTCTGCCCTTCTTGAATTCAACAACCTACACAGATGAGAAAGAGGGAGAGCGAGAGAGAGCATCACGGATAGGTGTGATAGATATTCTTCATGTCTAGACACAAGTGGAATCATACCAGAGTAAAGCTGGTTACTGCATAAGTACTGTTACCAATAAAAATGGGAATGGAACGAGCTGCATATTTCCGGCCGGCAAATGCAACCATGAACCCCCCATTAGCAACCTGTAATGGGAAATTTTTATGGATGATGATCCCTCTTCATCGTATCAAAGAATTTTTTCTAGTTAAATCAAGAAGATTCATATTTCTCTAGCTTATTTTTCCTATTTAATGCCAACATATATTATCAAAGTTCACTGGAAAACATCATATATATTACAATGTGCAATAGGTAGAGAGAGAGTTACAACTAGCAATAATGTTCTTGAGACTAAACCAGTGTCCTTGGATGCTTAAAATGCAATAAATATCATAAAGTAATGAAAATTGGAAACATGGATAATATGTCAAATATCCATTATTTTACAAATGGGAATGTTTGCTTCCAGATACCAAGAATATCAATGTCAATTAGCACAGCTATAGATATTGAGCAAGTGTATCAGCTATGCTGGATACTTAGCTTGTAGGTCAAATGGATTTTACCTTGGCGGGAAAACAAATATACAGCTTATCCTCCAAGAGATATTGCACTATGATTCTGACCCCTAAAAGAGTTTTTTTCCCAATTTAACCACCTGAATTTACATCTGTTAGCACTTAATCTCTTCTTTCATCTTCATAAATTCCTCCCCATCTTTTTTTCCATCTCCATCTTGATCTCCATGAATTTCTCCCATCTTTCACTTCATATCCATCTCAATGAACTTTTCTGATCTTCTTCTTCCTCTTTTCTTCCTTCTTCCTCTTCTTTTCTTACCTCTTCTTCCTCCTCTTCCACTACATCTTTTTCAAAAACTCCTTTTCCATTTTCCTCCTCTTCAGCTTTCTTCTTATTAGTCCATCATGGAATTTTCTGCAATTGGTACTAGGGTTTCACTTCTGTGAAAGAGGCTAAATAGTCACGGATTCATCTCCAAGCGGGCCAACTAACATAAAAAATGGGACATCAGTATTTTACTTATAAAAGTGATACCATTGAGCCTTCAGAATGGAAATTGAATAACTTGAAGATAGAGTGATGGATGACACTTATTTATTTGAGTTAATTTACCCTCCAACTTAGGAGCAAGGAATGAGCTCAACCAACTATGCTACAGATTTGCTACATCAATGGATATAATTACTTCAGGTAGTAATCGGGTCTTAGGATCTACCCTAGCATTTCAGCTCAGAACCTAAGCTCCATTTAGTGAGCAAAACATTATTTTTTTTGTTGAAAGAAAACATCCAATTTCAGTGTATCCACTTACATGATAGACAAAGCAGCTACATATTAATTTTTCCTGACAAGGATTCTTAAAAGTCAAAGAAGCGTAAAGATACACTTGAAATGGCATCTATCATCAATTTCTTATCAACGCATACCATAAACAAGAACGAGCCAAGTTAATTCCTACTATAATTATTAACCTGTAATCACATACATTTTCAATAATTAAGACAATTCTAGAAGACTCAGATAAGGTTCTATCAATACAAAACTACTTAGTAGTCACAAAGAATATAACAAAAAATTTTAAAAGGTAACACAGAGAATCCAATTATCCATTAGTGAGTGAAGTACACAATGGTCTAGTTTCTCCGTGACCTCACCTAGGGTTGTAATGGGTAATAATGCACCTTGATTTTGAATGAGAAATGCTCTTGGCCATTATTTCAAAACTGATCACACTCATGAGTACACAAGGGTCTAGTTTCGCCATGACCTCACCTAGGATTGTAATGGGTAATGCACCTCGATTTGGAATGAGAAGGCAATGCCTTGACCATTATTTTGTCTTCGCTCAAAACTGACTACACTCATGAAAAAAATATAACAATATATTTAATGCCACATGTTTTTCATCATCACCATCATAAGCATCATCATTAATCCCAAGTCTTAAATAGGATTGGTACATGAATCTTATCCCTCCATTTCCATTCAGTATTACTATATATGACTATATCCCTAGTAATATTTAAATTAGTATCGCTCTACCTCCTCTATCTATCACTCCAATACAATCTATTGCTTATTCAAATATATTCAAATCATTTCAACCCAACACCATGGACAAGGGGGAAAAAATGATGCACTAACCTTGCCTTGTTTGCCTTGTGCACCTGGGTTAGCCTTGAGGCACCGTTTAACAACACTATCTTTGGGGTTATGACAACTCCATAAGATGGTGTTGAATCAGGCATGCTCGTTCTACACTTAACACCTCAGCCTAGACTAGTGTCAACACTCAACATCACACCCAAGGTAAATAATTTGCACAGGGGATAAAATATAGTGCACAAACCTCACCTAGTTTGCATTGGGCACCTAGGTCAGACTCGGGGTGGCTTTAACAAAAGCAGACAAGGAGCCGACCAGTGGTGTCTCCATCTGTTGGAGTACGAACACCACTTTGAAGGAAGTGGGAACTATCTACACAAGGCAATGAGTCTTTAGTGAGTATTACTAAAGAAACAGGATGGAGACAGCTAAATTAACAGGATGAAAACAAGATGAACACAACTGTAAATCTCTGTATGATTTTCAACTTTTTGGTAGATTATCTTTGTTTTCTGTTATATCTAATCACCCACTAATCTTTTTCACTCTATTTACTTCTCTTTTAGGTTTAGATTTACAAGAGATGCACAAGAAAATTATGTTTATAGTTAATTGATGGAAAATGGAAATCTAACAAATGGTTACTCCTCTCTAGTTCCTCTCTTGTCTCTAGTTCTTTTCTACTATACTCAAAAGAATTTTGATCTTCTAACATTACTGTCATTTTCTGATCACAAATTCACAATTTTAACAACATGCTATTGTCATTCATCAGCAATACAGTCACCAGAGACCCTGCATATAATTTATACTTATATTTGTCATTCATCTAAGTGCTTCAGGTCTTCCTCATTATCCTGCAATTTATTTTACTTATAAGACTAGGTCAACTATGGAAAGATCAAAAACATGTGAAATTTGTCAAAGATTCCTTCATAAATAATTGAAAAAACTCAAAGGGAATACCTCCAGTTTCTTTTGCTTCGTATTCCAAACAAAATTTTCCCACTACTGATCAAGTAAACCAACAAAGATCACAAACAAACCCTAGATTCATATCCATACACTTAAACATGAAATAAAACGGAGAAAAATGGAGCCAATCGGACAGGGTAAGAGAGATGCGTAACGGAGCCGGGCATACCGACGGGTTATTGCTGGTGTTGATAGTCAGGATGGAGATCTCATCGACCTTGGGGCGGAACACCGCGATCTGAGCATTACCAGAGGAAAGGGAGAGGCGACTGTCGCAGGGAGACAACTGGGCGCCGTTGGAGTAGAACGACTCGCGGTTGTCGAAGGCGAGACCGAAGGTGAACCCATCCCGCCGCTGGATCTTGGAATCGGCGCAGGGGGTGAAGACATGGTTCTCGTTACCAGCCGCAGCCACTGCCGCCAGAGACGCCGCCACGACCGCCGCCGCCACGACAGCCCTCATTCCGCCGTCGATTTCTTTTCCTCGCTCACAGGAACAACGTATCGCGTCGTCGGCGGTGGACTCGCCGAGCTTTACGGACGGCTGGGTATTCAGATGGGAGAAAATGTGCGTGCGAATAATTTGGACGGTCGAGATTGAGGGGGATCGAGATCAAGGGCGTCAGTGAGAGAGTGGTCGTGTGATAGCGTTCCCTCTTAACGAGTTGAATCTTTTCGGCAACAAAACTTAAGCGGCTTTCCAAAATAAAGCACGTGCATGGCTAACGGGAGCAGGGGTTCTGAATCAAAAATTCCGGGTTCCTCCCTAATCAGTATATCAGTTGTTGGATCATATTAGGAAGGATGAATATTTAAATTTTATTTCCGATCTAACAGCTAATGCACTAGTCCAGAAATAAACTAGGGATTGTGGTCCAAAAATCCCAACTGAGTTCAAGGGAGCCCAATAAAATAAAATAGACTCGTAATAAAATAATTTTGATAATTTATCAAAAGCGTAGGTAGATGTACCTATTACTTTAGTATTTATTGAAGGGAATACTTTTTTAAATATATTTTCAATTTTATCCTTTTTGATAAATTTAATTTTTTTTACTATCATTTTTCTCTCTTTCCTCGATTTCCTCTCTCTTATACATGCAACATCTCTTATTTAAGAACGAGAGATTATGATCCAGGAATCCCAGCTGGTTCAAGGGAGCCCAACAAAATAAAATAGATTCGTAATAAAATAATTTCGGTAATTTATCAAAAGCGTAGGTAGATGTACCTATTATTTTAGTATTTATTGAAGGGAATACTTTTTTAAATATATTTCTAATTTTATCCTTTTGATAAATTTGATTTTTTTTTTACCATCATTTTTCTCTCTTTCCTCGATTTCTTCTCTCTTATATATGCAACATCTCTTAAATTTTTTTCTCATCTCTCTCTTTCTTTTTTTTTTTTACATGTATAGATGCATAACGTAGGTATGGTATGTAAATCATATCAGACCGACAATAATTAAGGTTTAGTTGATTTATTGATAATATTTTCATATATTTGAAATAAAAATAAATAATAGATAATATAATTTGAACTCCTCATAACCTTAGAATTCCACATAAATTGAAATAAGTACAATCATAGCTCTGTAGCTTTATCAATGGATTTCAGTCAAAATCCACTGATGAACCTAGAGATTTTAGATTGTAACCATTTCAATTAATGTGGATTTTTTATGTTGTAAGGAGTTCAAAGATATAATCTATTGCTTATTTCATTTTTTTAGGGGTGTTAAAATATAATAAGAAAAGTCAATAAAAATCTACGTGTTGGATCTGATATGGATGAACCTGATTTGATTTTATATCAGGCATAAAGTGGATCTGATATGAACTCATATCAGACCCAAAGATGACCCATTAATTGAGTTGCCCTGGCAATAAATCAGTTGTTATGATTAATTGGCTACATCTATTATCCTATTTAGCTTGGATGCTTCTTAATCAATGTTTTTTGAAGCTTAGAAGTAGAGATTGTGATCTTAAATCCCAACCTAGTAAATCTTTGGCCTACAATATGATGGTACATGATCCTTAAGGAACTTCGGTTTAGATGGATAGGTTGCATGATTATTTTCCTGTTGAATGCATTTGTCGTCTACATAGTTGTAATCCATTTAGCTATACAATTTGCACATGTATTTTCAACATAAGTTTCCTGCTAATCCTAACGGTAAGTTCCCTCCAAAACCATTACTCTCTATCAGTGGAGTAGACCGCTTTAAGCTACAATTTGCTCATCTTGAAGAGCATTGCAGTAATAAAGGTAATACTAACATTTCTATTCAACAGAATGCCTCTTTGCTAAGACACCTTACTAAAACAATAACTAGTTCATATCATGCTCACTTTGGACCTATGAACCCATATCAGGTCAACGTTAGGTCTGATATAAACCAATATCAGGTCTATCATACAATTTTAGCTAATTCATTCAATAATATTGTAACATCTCTGAAAAAGTTGAAATAAACAATGAATAGTATATTTGAACTTCTTACAACTTCAAAAATTCATAGGATCTAAAATGGATGCAATCAGAGCTCTTTAGGTCAATCAGTAGATTTTGATCTAAACCCACTGATTGACCTAGAGAGTTTTGATTGCATCCATTTTCAAGTCCTATGAATTTATGAGTGATCCCCTGTCTGTAAGCGAGCAGTCGGACATCGGGGGAATTGCCGTCCAAGTGGATTTGTGAGTTGCTGAAGAGGCCGCAATCTGCTTCCTGCGCACCACGAGCTCGAAGATAACGTTAGCAACCAAACAGGGAGAATCCTCTTCGTGTTTGGTCCTCCGACGCTCAAGTTAGCCCAATGATATTGAAGAATAATCTGTTGAAGAAAAATGACGTCAAATAATGTATTCCACGTACCTTTAGCCTCTGTGAAAAGGTCATATGTATAGTCGAAGGAATATTAAGGTTTTGCTACCAGCTGTCCACATGCATTGATTACTTTCCGTATTGAGCTTCACATAAATGGGCTTGCCATGATTGTGAGTGTCATGTGTCTACCACTGGAAGTTTCTTCTGCTGGCAGAGAATATTTTTTTGACATTCGGTTAGACTAGGCAACATAGAGGATTCTTGTCTTTTGTGCCGATAGACATTCACAATCGTTGGCATCTGGATATTAGTCGATCAGCTATTGACCTTGGCGAATGAGTTCGCCAACCGACGATTGTTCATGGCGTAGAAGTTATTTTGCGTCTCTGTAGAGTTGATATTATTCTCTGAGATTGCTATGTCCGATTGGCTACATACCTTCGTTCGATCGGTTGTTTGGCTGTTCGGCTAACTGTCCGGTCCGCCGTTATGCCTTTGCCATTAGCCATCTATCTGACCCGCTGACTTTAGGTTTTCACCCGCGATCCTGTCGGCTGACCGGATGATGATAATCTGACACTTTGTTGACCAACACTTGACTTCGCGTTGTGACCTGACCCTAGCATTGACTGGCTCTTGACCCTGCATTGTCATCTAGATCAATGAAGTTGCAAAAAGTTCAAATATACTATTTATTATTTATTTTGACTTTTCCGGATGTGTTAAAATATCATTGAACGAATCAGCCGAAAATCCACGTTAGACTTGATATGAATTTATATCAGGCACAAAGTGAGCTTGATATGAACTCATATCATACCCAACGTGGATTTGATATGAGTTCATCCTTTTTTAATTTATTTATTTATTTTTACATTCATTTTAACTTAATATGTTCACTACATTAACAATAAGACAAAATAAATGAGTTATTTTATCAAAAGGAAAAAAAAAATTAAAATAATTCTTAATGAAAGAAAAAAAATAGTGCACTTGTAGAAAATAAATTAATATCTTGCATTAGAAATGTGATATTGAGATAATTATCTGTATTCAAAAGTTACAGGGATATATATACTTTTTGTTATTAAAATAGTTAAATTTTCTTGCAAACAAATAAATATTTAATACATGAGATCAAATTCAATATCCTAATTAATAAGTTATTTTATGAGAAAAAAAGTTTAGGTTTAATTACTATTTTATGTTTTAATTAATTAACAGTTAATATCCTTTATTATTTACCTTAGACTGGTCAGATATGAGTTAAATTATTTAGATTAATTAAATTGAATTAATTAGAATAGTTAAGTTAATTAAGTTAGTTTGGTTAATTAGATTAATTAGATAACTTGATTTGTTTATTAGATTAATTAAATTAAATTAACTCCTTAATATTAAAATTCAATTAATTTCCTTAACAATATAACATCCTAAACCCCTGTGCATGAGACTGATATGAATCATATCAGACTCACGTTAGGACTGATATGAATCATATCATGTCCACATTGGAACTGATATGATTTATATTAGACTCAATGTAGAGGTTTATACTGGTTCTTACTTATTACATTTTAACATCTCTGAAAAGTAAATATAAGTAATGGATAACATATTTAAACTTTTTACAACCTAAAAAATTCATAGGAACTGAAATGGGTGTAATCAGAGCTCTGTAGGTCCATTAGTAGATTTTGGTCAAAATCCACTAATGACCCAAGAGAGCTCCGATTGTATCAATTTCAGTTTCGGTAGATTTTTAAGGTTATAAAGAGTTCAAATATGCTATCCATTGTTTATTTTAATTTCAAATATATTAAAATATTATTAAAAATCAACTAAACCTTAAATAGTACGAGCCTGATATAATTTGTATATCATGCCTACATTATACATGTATACATGCACCAAAAAAAAAGAAAGATGAGAGATGAGAAGAAAAATAAAAGATGTTGCATGCACATAAGAGAGAAAATTGAGGAAAAAGAGAAAATTTTCTGTGAATAGAAAAAAGTAACATTTGTAAGAATGATAAAACTGAAAATACACTTAAAAACGTATTCCTTTTCATAAATACTAAAGTAGCATGCACCTTTAGAAAATTTAGAAATCTACATATACCTGCTTATGAATTGTCAAAATAATTTTGTTGAGTTTAAACATTCAATTAGTTTTTTTTAACTAATAAAGTATGTTTTTTATATAATATACATGATAAAAGGTGGTCTATTTATCCAAATAAGATGAAAGAAATAAATCATAACGACCTTATTTAAGTGAAAAAAATTTATTATCCAAAAAAATATTTCTCCGAGATTACTATCCTCTCTCGTCGTGTGATAATCTATATAAACTTGGCTATCTTGTAGGACGAATTTATTAGCCTACACGATTGCCGGTGTGCGATCGCGTGGGCGACTGAGTGCGCGAGGGCATCCTCCCGTGCATGGAGGGTGGCCTAGCACTCAGTCGCCCACGCGTGTTGGGCATGGACGGATGTGCAGGCTAATTTCTCTCATATAAAATACTATATATATTTTTTTAAATATAAATAGTTGATGATAGTGAAAAAAAAATATTCCTTTGACTTTATTGAACATTGACCATCAATATTGCTTCTACAGATGAACTTCCTCCAATAGGCGACAGTTCAATTAATTGAGCGAGCTCCATCTTCTTCGTCCACAGTTGACTTCACAACGAGAGTCCTCAAATGTTTTTGATCTCATGAACTCCACAGGCGCCGCCGCGCTCGCCCCGTCCGCTGGCACGCTAAGCACCTACGGGGGCGATGGGATCCGGTACGCCCTCGGCGTGTCGGTCAGCGTGCTCCTCGTCATCGTCACCATCACCGTCGCGTTCAGGTACTGCACCAGGGCCGGCACCGGTGGATCCAGTCAGCAGGCGCCGCCCACGGACGTTGAAGCAGCGGCGGCGGGGCTCGACGAGGCGACGCTGATGAGCTACCCGAAGGCGGTGTACTCGGAGGGCGGCGCGGCCTTGAGCTGCTGCTCCATATGCTTGTCGGATTTCAAGGAGGGGGAGGTGCTCAGAGCGCTGCCGGAGTGCGGGCACTCGTTCCACCTGCAGTGCGTCGACCCGTGGCTGAGGTCGCGCCGGACTTGCCCGCTCTGCCGCACGTCGCCGCTGTCGAGCCCCATGCCGACGCCGCTCGCTGAGGCCATTCCACTAGCAAGGCAGCCACGACATGAGATGCAAATATATATATAAATTGGGGCGAACAGGGGAGTAAGAAAGATCCAGAATTTGATATCTTGAGCGGACGAAGTGAATCATACAGCAGTTTTAAAGTTATTAAACTTTGATTTCTCAGCTTTATTAACTAATTCTGCACACTTCGATTGTAAATGCTCGTCGTGTCCTGTAAAAATCTTGCAGAATCTGAGCTCTGAGGAACCAAGATTAATGCATCATTTTGAGTTTTTTGCTGGGCCTTCAAGACCTTTGGAATCATAACGATCTCAATGCTGAATCGAATAGGCAAATCCATAGATTCTTGGATCCACTGGACCAGCTCTGTTTCATTAAGCAGGCTTGATCTGTTGTTGACTTCACACATACTGTTGACATTAGACAGGGATGTATGATCACTTTTGCTCTGTAATACAGTAGACTTCTATTGGATGAACCTTTTTGACTTAAAATATGTTGACAGAATAAAGCAGAGCAGGTTATATTGACTATACCAAATTCGATATGTCGATTTAAAGTCCATTAAACTCTCTCCTTTAATTTGAGAAATATAAGAGCCCTTTTATATGAAACTGAAACCTCCCCTAAAGGTTGAAACAAGCATCAATATAACAAGTTAGTTTTCATCAAAGTGCCAGCAATTCATTCTTATTCTTCTCTTCTTCCAAACAAAGACATGGATATGTATCTAGGAGTCCTTTAAGTCACAAATTAATAAGAGGAAACTGAATGAGATAAGATTAGAAAATTCTTCTTATTGTAAAAGAAGAGCAAATGAATTTTATTTGCCCTTCCATTTTCTTCAATAATTGCTGCATGCACTCTCAGGTTTCTCTTATCTCTTTTCTCATATCGGTGCTGGCGCTGTGTGAGTCCTGCAAGCCCTGTGGGAAGTGGGAAAATAACACTTGAAATGACGTTTCAGATTTACGTCGAGGGTCGTGTCCAACCATGAAACGTCACCCACCTATCTCGTTGTCTTTTCACCAGCAGGCATGGCATGCATTTATATCTATCATTCAAAATGTAAAATCTCCGTTTTCAATTATTGAATTTACTGAAATCAAATGAAAACCCCCGTGCCATGTTGGAACAAAAGCAAACAAAGACAAGAACGCAACCTGGTCGAGGAGAAGAGATTAAGGATAGATAAGCTGGCCGGTTGAGAAGCAACAAGAGGAAATAGTGCGTGATTCAGTGTTCTACAACAGGAGAATTAATGTGTCAGTGGGCATTGTAAGAAGACCAGGTGGGGTGAGCAGGCTGGCAGGCAGGTGGACAGGAGGCTGCAAACACTGCCATGAAATCCAATGCGGATTGAGAGGAGATGTAGGCATATAATTAAAGTGGGACATGGAGCCCGATGTTTGTGGCGCTGCAGAAGCCACCTAACCCGCGTGCATCCTCATACACAGTATCGCTATTACATATCCTTCTTCTTTCTTTCCTTCCTTCCTTCCTCAATTCACCCCTCGAAGCACACGCGCCCTCGCATATAAACACTCCCGTGCTTCGACGCACAAATATGTACAACTTTTATCATAATTAATGGTAATTAAGAACTTGGAAGGCGAGAGAGAGAGAGAGAGAGAGAGAGAGAGAGAGAGGGAGCCCTGTTTGGTTTGGAGGGAAGTGAATGCCAGTGACCTTTGCACATTCTGAATCACTGTTGACAACGACACTTCACTGCTATCCAACAACCTCTCTCTCTCTCGCTGTATGTCTGAGTGTCTTTACGATGTGATCTCTCCTGTAAAACGTCATGCATTGAGCAATTGAATCTTCTCATGAAAAAAAAACTCTGTTTTTTTGTTATTTTCTGCTTCATGATTTATTTATTTTTCTTTCAGTAATACACAAACCTCTTTTGGGATGGATTTAGAAAGTGATTGGTATGCCAAATAAATGCGGAAGCAAATGAATTATAAGCTGCACCTATTTTCCCAACGATAAGCTAGCTAGTCTTGAGTTCTTACAAGGATATATTATTAAGAAAAATTTAATTTTGTATTTTTCGCTTTAATAAAAAAAAAAGTTTCGGCAATTTTGATGAAAAAAGTGTGTGTGTATATTAAAAAAATATGTATTAAAATTTGTTAACAGATTTAATTATAATAGATCCATCAAGATTTTATGATCATACATCCTAATTATTAATCCTAAACCCTAAATACTAAATCAAGAATTATAGATATATAAAATCTATGCTTTTCTTTTTCCGCTATGATCTAGTAAATTACAAGCATTTATGATTGAATACTTAACCAAGTTTATATTCCAAGTAAATTCCTTAAATCTTTTAAAAAAAAAAGTCAAGCAAATAAAAATATCAATTTATGAAACATAATTAATGTGAAGAAGACACACTGAAATGACATGCACTCAAATAAATATCAGTTATTTCTAACAATAGTAGAAAGTCATATTGCACTATCAAAGTTCAATATGGAATTACATCCAGTGATATGATCATATGATCAATTATATATATATTCTTAATAGAAGACAGGGCCTTTTCCTCCCCTTGGTGCTCCTATGCCTTCATCAAGCTTCACTTGCTTGTTGCTACCATCAAGGCTCAGCCCAAAATGAATGTGAGGGAAGTGTGCCCACTAATTTTCATTTTTAAAAAAAACATTAATCCTCAAGGAAACATAAATCTTAAATTAATATATATAAATTAAGGAACTAGGTAGGCCAACATATTAATTACTTTGTATGCTAAGGCAATCTATAAAGGGAAACATAAAATAATATGTGGATAAATTAGTATAATATATTAGCATCTGTAATTATATATATACTCACATTCTTTGCTGCAGCACTGAAAGCTTCCTTATGACTGATATCAGGATTGTTGGCTTTGATCCTGTGTATCTCCTCCCTTAATGCATACAATTGATATACAACCATAATCACAATCTAAATTATGAAATAATTAAACATAGGTGTTAAATTGCTTCAATCTTTTTAACTTTAAGCAAAAGAACCAGAAGATATATATTGTAGTTAAAACAACAAAACATGAAACATTTCTGAATTTAGATTAGATTTCATTTATGCAATTTATTAATTACTATTATTCCTTCTAAAAAACAGATTAAATCAAGGCCATTCCTATTATTGCATTCTCACCTGATAAACCTGTTGTATGCAGATGGAACACGTTGCCTCTTCTCTGGAGCTAATAACAAAGAAAAAAATATATATTAAAAAACTTATTGGCTGAAAATGAATCACTTGAATAGGGATGAATTGATAATTAATCCTTTATATATAACTAACTCCAAAATTGTCTAATTAGGATTAGGGAAATATGATGAAGGTGCTTACTATGTAAGGTCACAAGTTGCTGATCGTCCTGGATCGAGTACATCAAGGAATTTCTTGTATATTTTGAGGAGGAGCCAAGATCCAACCTATCACTTTGGGATCCAAAGTTATAGTTCTGCACACGATCAATGAAATTATCGAACTAATTAATATCACAAGACATATATTTTTCATGAACAGGTTTAACTTGGAGATCATTTGCTAAGAACTAGTGAACCAATATCAATTGAACCTGGAAAGAAAAGGCTTGAGGTGAAGCTCCCAAGTTGACAGACAGCAGATTAGAACAATGGCCACATCTCACGGTCACAATGTTATTGAACACGTTTCCAGGAACACTAACCTGCATCAGTAATAACAAACAAATTAAAGAGATGTAGCTAGGCCAAAAGCTTGCAAATACGAGTGATTCCACTGCCCATGTCATCTCAGTTTTGATTACCATGCAGCTAAAACACCAATAGGAAGAATGAGGAAGAAGAAGAGGAGTGGTAACAAGAGTACTACTGCCTGGCCTATGGATAAAAGAAGCCACTTAATTTGCATGTACCATTGTTTCAAAGAATTTTTTTGGGGATTTCTTTAATTTCTCAATGTTTGTCTTTGGTAGCTCCATTAGAATTTTCTCATAGAGAAAGTGAGCTAGATAGACTGGCCTCTCTGAAACAGCAGGAAGAGGAGAAAAATGAAAAAGAAAAAAAAAAATTAAAGGAAAAGAAAGTTGCTTCTGCAACTAGCCACTTTATTCATACCGCTGACACTTCTCTGAATAAGTGAAAGCAAGTAAAGAAACCACCATCTTTACTGACCAAGTTATTTATAGGAAAACAGTATTATGATTCCGGCTTCCATAAGATTTCAGAAGCTAATTTGATGAAAATGATCCAAAACCCTAGACTACAGGGATTTATGATTTTGCCCAGAATATTCACTTAACAGATATGTTTCTGGTTGATCAATCAACACATAGCCGTTTGAGAATATATTTGCTGAAAGTAACAGATCCTTCTCAGATCAACATAATTTTGAGACGAGAAGGTCTTCAAAAGTTGATATATTTTGTTTTAGGGTTTCTGCAGCATGCATGAAGTATATATGTATGATCTAACTGGACAATTTGAACAAAAATTAGAACAGCAATTGCTAGTGATTTACATCCACACTATTGCCTCAGCTAGCTACTAGCTCTCTAGATCCAACACATAACCTAGCTAGCTAGCTACTGATTGCAATTGCTAGTGACTAACCATGACTAGTCTTCTCATAAGGAAAATTAAATACTATAGAGAGATATACAGAGAGAGAATACCGCTAGGGTTGTGTTGCAGAAGTTGCAGTGGATGTAGCAAACCTGCTCATGTGTGATCTGGGCTGACATTTTTAATCTGGAGATGAAGCTGTCTGCATATGCCAAGGGATATATATTTGGGGAAGATGATGAAACTGATGCAAATTTATATATGCTTAGAGATATGTATGTATGAGATGAGGGCTCTCTGTCTCTTTTGTCGTTGCTGTTGTTGTTAGATACTGTTTACTTAACAGTAATGGTTTGGGATTATAGGATATTGGAGAGGCAAAAAGGATGATGGCTGGGGCTTGTGAGAGAGGGTGGCCTGTGGTGGTGGTGCTGGTGGTGCTGGTGGAAAAGATTATGATTGAATGAATGAGTGGGTGGCAGTCTCTGTCCCCTCATTAATAATCCTTCACAACCCCACATGTTTTGCCTAACTCCTTGCTCCCATTTTGTTGTTGCATTGCCCCCCAAATCCTTCTGTTAGCTAAGCAACAAAAGAGAACAGTACAGCCCTATTCACTAGCCAGCAGCACATCTGTACAGTATGTCTAACATGGTGCCCATTGTTCGATTGAATCGACTCAAAATATACTGAATGAAAGACAGGATGAACTCTCAAGCTAATTACACACACACACACACATGCAGATATTACATTTTTTTTTCTTCTGAAAAATGAATTCATGAGCAATGTGTCATATTCTGATGACTGATCAAAGGTACCACATTCAAGTACTGCTTGTCTCCACATGTGTATATATATATATATATTACTTGTGAGATTCAAAAACATGATGAATCCATTATTGTGGATCCAAGTTAAAATTTATGGATCAAACTTAATAAATTGGGTCGTGTTCCATATGTCCTAGCTATGTGAACTTCCATACTAAACTGTGCTGAGTCTACTAGCTAGCGTCATATCAAATTATTATGAGACAGCACACATCATGATGATAGATGTTTTCTAGTGATATGATTATTATCAATAGTATCGATCTTTCAGCATATGTTGAGATATTTGAATCATATTTACTTGATTGAAGGTTTGTTATATGTCTGTAATTCGCTTTGCTGTGTTTCATCTGATAAGAGTGTCCTTATTTTCAGAATACCAAATTTATAATATTGACTTGACGGATATGAGCCATTAGCCTTTATATGCAGAGACAGTAGAGTGAAGTTTCTGAAGAAAAATGGACAATTTTATAATACTAGAGACAGATTAATTAATTGTTAAATTGCATTTTTAAGAGCAAAAAACCCCCAAAAATCACCTTACTATGTGAAAATAGATAATAAACTTCGGACATTATCCGAAGTTATAGTTATATAATTACCGAAGTAGAAGCATGTGAAGTAAAAACGTCACCTTTTTACTTCGTCACTATTACCAAAGTCTATCATCGGTCCAAATTCGGTTCAAAATCAGACCATTTCCGAAGTAAAAAAGACTCTATTACTTCATCGAGATTAGTAAAAGTACCAAAGTGGTTGATGATATATTACTTCATAGGTTACATTGATCGACGAAGTAAAAAAAAATTTACGACTTCACAATCTTTGGATTCTTCTATAGTAAATCTTTAATTTTACTTCTGTATAATTGGGCATAGATGAAGTATTGTTTATTGTATTGCTTCATTATAGTATAGAAGTAATAGAGTTTTTTATATTACAACAAAATATTGAATTTTAATGAAGTAATATACATAAACGACTTCACTAATTTGATCAGTGCCGAAGTAAATTGTTTCTTTAACTACACTACTATTTTACTACAATTAAAAATTAAATTAAACGAAGTAATATATACGAATGACTTTACACATTTGATCAGTGGCGAAGTAAATAATATCTTTAACTACGATACTATTTGTATTTATCGAAGTCGTTTGTATTTTACTACAATGAAATTTAAATTGACAAATCATAATATTTTACTACAACACAATATTTTTCACCACACATATTGAATAAACATATCATAAATATCTATCAAATACAATCCAAAAGTGTGTTCATAAAAGATATGATTAACCATAACTCAAAAGTTTTTGTATTTTAACTCTCTAAATACAATCTAAAATTTATATCACTAACCTACACTTATGACTTATTCGCTCCATTCATTTCTGACTTCATCATACTGAGATTGATTGTAATACTGTTTGTTTTTTGATGATGTAAACTGAAACATTAACATAAGTTTAAGGGTCAATGTAAAATGACTCAATATTTCATAAAAAAAGAAATTTCATAAAGAAGCAATTCACCTTCTTCTCCAATTGTGGATCTTCATTCAATACTATCTCTTTCATATATCACATTACACAATATTCACATTCAACAACTTCATTTTGTTTTAGATTACCCTAATGAAATTGAAAATGTTATGCAATAAGTCACAATCCAAATAATAAGAAATATTAATTGATGTTTAAATATATAGTCACAATGCATACTGTCAATTGTTTAAAACCTGATTCTTTTGAAATACTCCTTGATGCATTGTATAACTGTACCCCACTACATTGTAAAAAATATACAATTATTTTTTCAACCTCTAATGAATTGAATGCATTCATAGTTAGCATAATCTACTAATTATTTTGCCACAATAGTTTGCCAAGCATGGTTTCGATTCTTGTTACTCAATGAGTCTAATAAATATATCATATTCTTATCTTCATTAATTACAGTAGAGTGAAGTTTCTGAAGAAAAATGAACAATTTTATAGTAATAGAGATAGATTAATTAATTGTTAAATTGCATTTTTAAGAGAAAAAACTCCAAAAGAATCACCAATATATGCCTCTTTATCTTTCCAATTTAGTAATGTATTTATATATACAACATCTTCAATAGAAATTTGTTATTATAAGAATTTAGATTATTTTATTAAAGGTTATTAAAAATATTTGAATCTAATGAATCCAAATTTTATAAACTTTAAATTTGATTTCTCGAGTTTAAATTTATAAATATTTCATAAAATTAATTACACAGGTTCAAATTAACACAAGCTAGAATTTAATTCTATTTAAAATTATCTGACTCCTTAAAATTTTATAATTTGTTATAAGATCTCATATATAGGATAAGTTTTAAAATTAATATATATATAATTTTCAATAGATAAGAAAATAAATTTATTAAGAGTTTTGAAAACTCAATTTCTATATATTTCAGTCGAACAAATTTTCAAATCCTCATATTATAAGCTTATATATAATTTACTACTAGTTATTGTACATACGTATATTGCATCTGCAATATAATACATGAATACAATAAATTAGATTTGGTAATGATGCAACGAGCCCATGTAGTAGTGCAAAGGGAACACTCGAGAACCCAAAAGCACGATAAATTAGATTTGGTAAGGATGTAGCGAACTCATGTAGTAGCGCAAGGGGAACGCTCGAGAACCCCAAAGCACGATAAATTAGATTTGGTAAGGATGCAGGGAGCCCATGTAGTAGTGCAAGGGGAGCGCTCGAGAACCCCAAAGCAAACTACTGTAACAAACTTTTCATCATAAAAAAAAATAATTTAATTTTTTATAAGATATTAAACTGATAAGAACCGATACTACACTTAATCTTGGCCAAAAGGCCGAGAAAGGTGAGTTTTCTAATGTTATGACCTAAGGTATTTATACAAGTTTTTCTACATGCAGTGTTGTTAATTCTAAGATGTGAGACTAAAGAGATCATAGTAGTGTAATACCTATTAATGAGAAAATTTTTCATTAATATGCCGCACCTGAGTCTCGAACTCTAGATCCTGAATTGTAATGAGAAAATTTTCCATTAATACGCTGCAGATGAATCTCAAACTCTAGATCAATAATTAATTAATATGAAAAAATTTCAATAATATCTGCAACTGAGGGATATTAACATAATTTCATCATAGACTTCATCATGTCAGATTATTAATAATATAGTAAGATGTAGTAATCTAAATCAATGTACTACAACTCAAGCATTAAACACTCCCAATATAATTTACCAAACATATATATGATGAGATCAATTAAGGACGCTATCAATTAAAAAAAACAACCAATAATTGTTAATATATAGGAGATCGACGTCCTTGACAACACCATATGAACAAAATCCATCCACTCCGTGAAGTGATAGCTAGGAACAGAGCGAGTGCAACTCACCACAAAAGTATTGCTTCTCAACGCTGCCAAACATGTGAGACATGGCTACAACTGTGGTCCCTTAATTTGGCTTTGCTACATACACTACACAGATCGAAGAAGAAGATGATGTTAATTTGGACCAGTCGTGGTCTTTAGCTGATCGATCGATCGATCGATCTTACCGCACGCGATGTTTTTCTCGATCGGGATGCTGTGCTTGCATGTATAATTGCATGGAGGAGCTAGCACTCCGTTCTGAGTAAATGGGTTCAGACAGATGGGACAAGAGGGAGCAGGAGAAAGATGTCGTCTCTTTGAACGAGTACTGGCTCTTTTCATGGGACGAGACTAGACGATATATATCAGGATCGCAATCTTTGCAAATTGTTTGACTTAGAAAAACAAAAAGATCAAGAAGAAGAAGAGGAATAAGAGTTGATCAGGATCATTATATTAGTCATTATCATTTCTTTAGCGAAGAAAAGAGTGCTCATGCATGACCTGTCTTTATCTCTGAAACTGTTAAGTTAGATGGAAAATCACAAGGGCACTACTAGAAATATAGTCTTTAAGGACACACATAAATGTCCTTATAGTATATTTTTAGTGACATCATAGCTATGCTGACATCACTTAAAAATGTATTGAAATGCGGTGTTAGCATAGACCCTCTGACATTCCTGACATTTATTTAATGTCATTAAATTATATCTATGCTAACTTTAAAAGTGTCGTAATTATATGAATATACTGACACTCGAAAATGTCATAAAATTTACTTCATAGGATTTACATGTGCCTTATTATTATCTTAATAGGGACAAATATAAATGTTACCCAAATTAATCTATATTGACATTAAAAATCTTTAATTTTTAATATAAAGACAATAAAATATGTCAGTAATAATACTTTATAAGGACATTTTAAACTGTCATCTTAAATATTTTATAAAAATATTAAATATTGTTAATAATATTTAATCAGAATACAAACATTCAATTCAACTATACATAATATAAAAATTTTACATCTAAAATATTCAATTCATTCACAACATCACAATTTACACATCATCACATTGAATAGAAAAGTTTAATCTTCAAAAAATCTCATTAAGTCTTCACATCATCACGATTCATTACATCATCACAAAAGTATAAATGCAGTACTAATGTAAAAGTATTGAATTCGATACTAAATACTAACAAAACATGAGCTTTTGAATTAACAAGTCTTATAAAATAAAATCCCAAACAATTTACTGTCTACCATCTTCAACCATCATATTACCAGCAAAATCCAAGCATCCAGTCACCTACAAATGCAATCCATAAAATTGTATAAGTATTCAAAACAAAGAAAATGTAAATCTAAAAAAAATAATTTAAAAGATTGATTATCATACCGAAAGACGATCAGATAAAATATCATTCATATGCACTAATAGAAATCTTCACTTATTGCCAACTGCAAATACATTTCATATTTATTAAAAATTTTAAAACATGTTAAA